>JBAMJV010008194.1:0-80886 GCA_037951105.1 Echinarachnius parma
GGTACAAAGACACATCACGAGCAAACATAGCAAAGGCATCGTGTTAATCAAACAAGGTCTGGACAAGATCTGGGAGCACATCTAGAAAGGTCTGTGCGCTTTTCAGGCAAGTTCGTCCCATGATTGCTTAATCAAACAAGCTGTAAACAAAATATGCACATTGAAGCCTTCTTATATATTGGCAGGACCATACCTATAAGGACTCTTCGCAAAAGGATGTTTTCCCCGTGCATGCGATACACAATTAATTTGTTTGCCCACAAAATGTACGAACTGGATTGCGCATCTGTTAATTTTCCCGCTAAAAATGACGTAAAAATTAGACTAAATAGTCTCAATTTTTTTATTGTCATACAACCATCTGTTTATTTACTTGTTTCAACGTTTCATTTCACCGTTCCTACATGTCCCATGTGTGCGCTTACATGACTACGAAGTTATGTTAGTTGCATTCCAATTTGTGCTATTACATGTGTTATGAACAAGAAATACACAAAACGCCACAAATTATTTAATTCCTCCAAAAGAACGTCACAGTTTTCAAGCTAATATTTCTGCATGCCAGAATCCGATGTCCATATCGTTTGTGATATATATTGCTTCTAATTTGAACGATTAAAAACATTCAACCATCTCAATTTGCAGGATGTAATTTCCTAAGGCATTGAACTGCCAAAGAACGCAACCTTCTTTTGTATAACGAATTGCTGTAAAAGTCTAGTCCGTTATGCTAATACTAACTTACATCGTCAAAGTGAGTGGTCGCTGACGTATGGTTTTTGTATTATTTTCTCTTCATCATGTAGAAAACGATTGCAGATCTATGACTGTGAGAGGGTCCAGGGGGCAGTGCTCCCTTGTGGGTTGTTTAGCTCCTACCCTCCCCCACCCCGCCCCCCCCCCCCCCCCCCCTCTCACTCTCCCACTCCCCCCGCCCCGGCTGCTCTCCCTCAAGGGAAATAAATATTTACGACCATTTTCGCTTTGCCTGCCCATCCCCCTCCCCCATGTCCCATCCATAGCACTGCCTCATTAACATGGTTATTCCCAAACATGTTATAAGTTTAACCCGTTGTTTACGAGTTTTGATTCGATCCTGTTATCTCGGAGACTTTTCTCTCTAAGCATACTAAGTACCAAGATGAGAAAACTATATAGTGGTCTAATCTGTCTCAACACGATTGCGTCTGTGCTACGTTAAAGGCCCGTGACAATCTCAAGAAGCAGCGAAGATAATACTGGCAGTATTATCTTCGCTGCTCCTTGAGATTATCACGGGCCTTTAACGTTTTTAAAGTAGCACAGACGCAATTTGTGTATGTTATTTGTTGATCAAAGGAACATCACGCAATTTACCATCGAATGTAAAGGTAATGCTTAACAAATTGCCGTGCCAATTGTAATGTTGGTGGTTTAAATATTAAGGTTTTTCGAGGACATTTCAATGGCTCTTGTCAGGTTAAAACTTGACGCAAACCACTTGTCTTAAATTGTGGAGATGAAACGAAATAATGTGTACGGAGAACATAGTGGGTGACTGGGTGCCAACGTCCTTTAACATTGAGGTAGAGAAAAGTAACGAAGCGGAACAATGTTAACCTTTAAAAGATAAGTTCCTTGACTACATGATTGAATGTGTCTATAAAGTCTGTGTACACACACAGAGTGCCCAGGAACACCCAACATGCAAATTGGCGAAATTAAACCCTCAATATGTTCGCGGAAAGCTTTCGGAGTGATGGTCAATTTCAGTTGACGTTTAACATTTGGAACAAAATGAGGCGCACTACCATGAGCCGTATATCTTGGAACGGAAGCGGGTTAAAGGTCCACTCCGACCTTTGCAACCTGAACGATTACAATTTCTTAGGGTGAACATAATAAAAGAACAACAATATGATCTATGAATTTGGCTTTATCCCACCTCCCATCGAATGGTTACACAATTATTGGAATGACAGCTTAAAGGTAGTTCAGACTCGTCAAATCAGATGCGCGGCGCCATCTTGCGTACGCGTTGCGCACGGTGCGTAATGCACGTTAGCTCCTAGCTCAGTGTTATGCAGTGCGCGTATCATACTAGCCTAGTTAAAAATGGCGACCCACTGTGTAGCATCCCCACGCTTGATGACCTTTAAAGGAAAGTGTATCATAAACAACATTTTCTCGACTTCTTACCCCTTATATGCGAGGTCTCATGAAACGTCCTTCGCATCTTCAAACTTTCTCTGAAATTCCATCACTTAGTAGATTCAACCATTCATGAAAATGATGACGGCAAAATTCTCATGTCACGGTAAATTATGTCCGGCTCCCATCATTACTTGTCAACAGGTCTATATCTACCCTAGATTAGCTTGTTCGTTTGGTTAAGTATACAATTTCAAATTTACCCAAGACTTCCCATTAAAGGGACTTAGTAACATTGTCCAAATTCTCCAAACTTACTTGGAACTTTAGGGGTTCTCCCATACGTTATTATACTCATATTAACGATAAAAGCACGGGACAGGTTTCGGTTTTTTCAAATTTCCATTTCGTTCAAAAGATATTTACGATTTAAGTGTTCAGGTATGATTGTCTATGGGATATATAATTTCATGCCGTGAACGATATAAAAACAATGAGTTAGTGAGTATCACTTCGCATTTTTGCTCAAATCTCAGCCAAAAAAACATCAAATTAACGTGAAATGTTCACACATTACTTTGTGTACATATCAGATCACTCCAATACACATTGTATTAATCACTCATCAATTTTTGCAATTGCCAACAAAGTTACTAGATCCCTTTAAGTTTAGTTTTGATATTGCCTAGATTGACATACAAGGCATGATTAAACATGTGTCTCTATTCCGACGGTTGCTCCCTTGAGACTGTGTCTGGTAACTGGAGTGCTATAAGTATAGGAAGCGGTATAAAATTTATAAAATCAAATCAAAAGAGTCGGCTATTTCTGACTAGAGTAATCTTCAAAAGCCGGACTATACCTTCAAGTGCCTTAATAAACGGGTTGCTCCAGTAAGCAGGTTCCGACCGATACCTTTATGGGTCAACTAACTTCTCGCCATACCAGGACATTTTCTATACATAGACTAGGGGAGATTACTGAAAGTAGGACTAGCGTTAAGCTGGATATAAATCGGTGAATTACGCCAAGACTTGGTTTGCCTGCACCGCTGCTCTTATCAATGTTGACCGATGTCAAGATTCATGTTTTACGCTTTCTGTCAGTGGCGTGGTTAAAGGGATCTAGTAACTTTGTTGACACGTGCAAAAAGTGATGCGTAGTTGATAAATTGTGTATTAGTGTGATATGATATGTCCAGAAAGTAATGTGTGACAATTTCAAGTTAATTGGATGTTATTTGGCCAAGAAACGAGAGGAAATTGAAAAGTGATATTCACTTACTCGAAGCACTTACATTAATTGTACACGGTTGAAAAGGTCCCGTAAATAATTTTATATCCGAACACTAACCCTTCAATCGTAAATATCTTTTGAACGATATGGAAATTGGAAAAACCGAATCCTGTCCCATGCTTTTATTGTTCATACGAATAAAACAAGATAATGAGGGAACTGCTAAAATTCCAATTGGATTTTGAAGATTAGGACCATGTTACTATAAGTCGCTTTAAGGAGAGAAGTGTGACCAGGCGAATTGCTCCTTTGTGGGTTTCCTTACCCCCTAGATGCCCTGTCTGTCTATTTGTTCCAACGATAAATACAAAAAATAAATACGTATGAACAGTTTTATATTGGTACATGAATCAATGTCATGCGAACACACACACACACAAACAATAAACACACACAATCAATAAACACACACAAACAAAAACATTTACGTCACTCGCACATATGAACATACACACACATACTTTTTGTTTAAGTACACACACGGACAAACAAACACACACGGACAAACAAACACACACACATACAGACAAATATTCTTTGCCCCATGGCTGGTTTGGACCCTACTACGCCAATAATGTCGAGATTCTTGTTGTCTAGTTTCCGTCAAGCCGATGTACCTCTTGATTGGCAGTAATTCCCAGTATACAGCCCCGCATGTTTCATGACTTGTGTGCTTTTCTACTAATCCTTTTTACATTTATTATTATTATGTATGGTACGGGGTATAGCCACCGTCACATCAGTGTCAAAGAAAATATAATCTTGAGTTTTCTAGTAGATATATTCCAACTAAATCTCTTGAAATTAGCATCTGCTAAACGAGTTTCTGTATATATACTCCGCAAAAAAAGAAACTGGACACTTGTATAAGTTGAAATATTTCATATTAATGTACAATAAAGTGTACATGATCATATATCAAATTAAAGGGAATTTAGTCATCTACATGCAGGGTATAACTTAAAGGTGTAATCGTCCATGCATGAAATGCCATGGTCAATTAACACTAGCAAGGTCTGTTTTCAAAAATAGCAAAACAATGGAGGACCACACCATTCGACTGAAATGATAGTAAGCGTTTCACTTAAAACAAGATGAGCGGGGCAAGTAAATGATGACATTATTTAACTTTATTGTTATGAACAATCTCTGAAAATACAATTTTGTCAATAAAACATGGCCAGGTTATGAGAGCATCATCATACTGGTCTGTATCAGAGGCATGAAGCTTGTCTGTTTAAGTGTGTCCCCTGGAATTTTAACTGTAGTTAACTAGAGAAATGTCATGTTAAAGACTGCCCAACTGTTTGACCAATGGTGACATCAGTTCCTGAAGATCTGTGGACTAAGGTAAAATTCTTGAGAAGAATTTATACCATTTTTCATGCTGAAATAAGGGCACAAACTGTGGTTTCGACTAATAAACCTTTGCCATGGAATTCCCTATTTTGTTACTTTTGGATGAAAATAAAACCTATAACGTTCACAATTTGTCTTCATTTATACTTTTTATTGAGATGAAGATAAAAAAGGTCACATTTGTATTGAAAAATTATGCCATATCATGAATATAGCGTTTTAGATTATGCTTATCAACATTTATATGGTTGAGTGGATGTTCCATTTCCGCTATTTTTGAAAACAGACCTTGCTGTGGTCAATTGACCGTGACAAGTCATGCATGAATGATTTCATTTGGATTTTATGCCAACATTGAAGAGGGTCGTTTAATCTTTAATTTGATATACAATATCATATATTTTATCTTAAATGAATATGAAATATTTGGTCTTATACAAGTGTCCAGTTTCTTTTTTTTCGGAGTATACAGGCAAAATATGTTTTCTCTTCGGTCACATGAAATCTGGGTCCCGTAACCATACGCAAAGATTCAACATTAAACGTACTACTGTATCAATCAATCGATCAATTGATCAACTACGGGGCCCGGGTGTATTCTGAAGACTAAGATTCTGAACTAATGTAGTTATTATAGTACTTTTATCAAAGTATCGTTTGTCGGCATGCCATAATGCGACTGATACTGATAGCTACTGCCATTTGGGCCTCCGACCTTTATGTCATGTAGTTTGTGGGTGGATTCCCTTTTAGCCAGGGATAAATGGAAGCTATTCCCTGCATGATGTGGCATACCAAGGAGGTATACTATCTTTATACTTCCTTTGGCATACTGACCAATGACCATACTGACCATGCTCACCATATACTGACCACGTTGTTTGTTTGAAGGACTGAAGTAGTCCACCACCATTACTGATTTGATAATGAACTCTGAACGGATAGACTAAGATAGACAGATAGATAACAAGGTGGGACCCTGCACTACAGTATGACCGCAAGACATGCATATGTTACATCTCTATTAGCTTAAAGGGATCTAGTATAACTGTGCAAAAAGTGATGAATGGTTGATACAATGTATATTGTTGTTATCTGATATGTCCACTGGGTATTGTGTGAAAATTTCAAGTTAAATGGACGTTATATGGCCGAGAAATGAGCAAAAATGCAAAGTGATATTCACTAACACATTGCACTGACTTTGTACACGGTTTCGACGATCCAGTGGATAATTTATCAACTGAACACTTCAATCGTAAATATCTTTTTAACGAAAGGGAAATTCGAAAAAACGAAACCTGTCCCATGCTTTTATTGTAAATACGAATACAATAAGGTATGAGGGAACCGCTAGAATTTCTAATGGATTTTGAGGATTTGGACAATGTTACTAAGTCCCTTTAAAGGGATGTTGACAACTGACAAAGTGTTGATTATGTATTTTTTGTGAGGCTGTTCTTCTGTCTGCTGATGATGTGTGAACATTCCATGTTTAATGAATGCAATATGGCCGCCGGTAATGAGCAAAAGTAAAAGAAAACAAAACAAAACAAAGTTAGCTATTTGCTAACTCGTTGTCATAAGTGTGTACACAGTTTAAATGATCTCAGGTATTTGTTCAAATCAAATCATGAATATCACAATAACATGGAGAGAATTTGACAAACTTAAGCTGGATTTATGCTTGTATTAACGGTAAGTATCCATGGTATAGTTGGTTGTCTATTCTATGTTTTGTGATGGCGCAAATAGTATATTTGAATGAATGTCCCAACCGTGAAATAACTTACTTATAATGAACGATGAACATGTGCCTGTTGGCGGTAGACAGTATACAGCAGTCAGCTATGGCAGTGTTTATTCAATTTTGTTCATGTTATCATGGTTATGTCGATACTGGGGATCTAGGGTCGTGAGTTACTGGGGCAATCAACATGAGCGCTATTAGGTTTCCAATGTCATTAGCATGCATGTGTGAACTTGACGTATTTATCTGTCTGTGGTTCGTCTATTAGCCCCCCCCCCCCCCCCCCCTCCCTTTCTGTAAGCCCTCAATATCCCTGTAGTTGTGGGTTTTCAAATAGTTATGTAAAACCGTTTTATTATAATTGGCGACTGTTCGCTCATATAGTGATGTTTGGCCCAAACCCATGTGAAACGTAGTCCAAGATTAATAACATTCTGTGGAAGGAGGGGCAAAATGTGCAAAACCGTGGGCACAGACCTGCCCTGCCCGCCAATAACACCACCACCCCCCCCCCCCCCCCCCCCCCAATCCATGTAAACTACCCGTACTAGCAGTGGTTATTATTTGGGAAAGGCACAGACCACATCATACAAATGTCCCCTTTCTGGCCCTCTCTCAGTACCATCTTGGTTGCTTTGACTACGCCAGTTACGCCACTTATTATTCCAGTCCAAGTCGTTTCTATCATATTACCATGGTTACTGACGACAAATCCAACTTAAATTTTGCAGTCAGGTTTTTGCACTGTCTCCACTCTAAAGAATCTGCTGATTAATCCTGTGATATAGTGTACTTCATAGTATACGTTTACCTTATATGTACCTGCAAATTCGGAACTAGGAAAGCAATGCGTGTATTAAAGGGGTAGTTTAGTTTTGGTAGAGAGGGCGCTGCACATCACAATTTTTTTGTGAGGTAATGAAAAACTGAGTGTCGAATTTGAGAGAAAATGCAATTTTAATGGCAGAATAAACTTTATTTGGTCAAAATCGACCCAGAAACGGCTGAAATATCAATAAATATATCTGATCTTATAATTATTTGGGGCCCAAATAATTAGATGATTTTTTTCAAAAAATTACAAAAATGCTTGCACTTTTTCAAAAATTTTCAAAAGCGTTTTTTAAATAGTTGTTGATGATCTCTCTATGTAATAATTATTTCAATAAAACATCACATGCATAATTTTGTATGAACAAATGGTTGAAACAATGCCTTTCTGGAAAGCGCCCTCTTGTGTTTTAATGGCTCTTTTTGAATGATAACAGGCTTTTTACTTAGTCGTTTGTAATTTTGTATACTTTTCGAGCATGGTAGAGTTATAACTATTAGTGTATAATGTTACTGTCCAGGTTTGGTTAATAAAGTTCAGCCTTACCAAAACTGTACTACCCCTTTAACTCTTAACGTGCCAGGGATTGTTATGCTCTATGGCATTTGTGTGTATTGTATACTCGCAAAAATGCGAGCTTGGCACTTTAAGAGTTAAAGGCGTACGGTTATTATAAATGGGGGTACGCTACGTATCGAATTGTAAGCAGCTTGTAAATTGAATTATGTTGCCTTATTTTGCCCCTTTTTGTTTTTGTTTTTCTTCACTATTATGTCAGTTCATTGAGGTTCCCTCTCTCACCCGAACTTTTAAAATGGATGAGGGAAGTGACCTGGATGTTGTGGCTCACTTCTGCTATGTCATGAATGTGGCGACTATTTGGTTTGTATACTTTTCATCGTTATTTCTTTTTTGCTGTTGTTATGAAGTTCATTTTTATATGTACATGCTGGCAGCAAAAAACACACCAACAAAATACAGTGATATAGCAAACTCGATACAATGTATATATTATAATACTTATATAATGGTTAAACAAGACTATCGCAAGCGGCATGATTAGACAGCGAAATGGCTTGACAGATGCCTACATCACGGTAGATCCGCCCACACTGGACAGTAAAATCGATGTTAACTTCAGATTCACTTAGCCCGAGATAAAGTTACTACCAAAACGCCACTAAGATGCACCGGCTTCCGTGAAGGGAATACCATTTCTGCTTAGTCCAAACCACGCCATGTTTATTCAGATATGCGACCGCCACCGTCTGTAAAAATACTGCTGTCGGAAGACAAGAAGAAAAGTGAAGTCGCATTCAGTCGCTGCAACCTCTGGCGTAGATACTGATATAATTGGTAAGGGAGGTCCCCCTACCCCAACCCCCAACCCCAAACCCAAACCCCAACCCCAAGCCCTTCCTGATGGGAGCGTACAACCCTCGGTGCCCTCCGGCTTTTCACCCTCTTTCTGATGTAAACAAAAATTATATAATTATATACATGAGCAAGGAAAATTGCGTTCCAACGAGAATCGCCGAACCAGAGACCTTCAGTTTACTAGACTGGTGCTGTAACCACTGAGTTACACCAGGGATAATCCCATATCATATACATGTATGCAGTAATATTTCTTCTTCAAAGAAACCCCTTTTAAGGCTTTTATAATGCTCAATAATCTTAAAATAAATAAAGAAGATATTGTGCCGCCATTGTGATTAAGGCACCATGCTGTTTGACTGTCCCTCATCTGTCTATGTACTGACTTAGGCACCAATGGCGCTGCATCCCTTAGATCCCGTCATGTCTTTGTAACATTTATTTCATATATTCTACCTTAATTCAATAGTATGTTTGTGTTTCTTGTTGATGAGAAGGGAAAAGGCGATGGTTAGGTCAATGTAGGTGGCATGAGGCTTCACATGATTGCAAATTGATTCAAGAGGGCCGGGTGATGGGTAGAATGGTGCAATGACTTGATACCGCTTAACTCTTAGCGTTCCAATAATGTAAACATTTACACCGTCCAATTATACTTGTATCCAAATAACCAATATAGGCTATCTTGGGATTTAAAGGACAATGAATTTCTGGCAAATTGTTACTTTCACTAAAGATCAAAGAAGCCGAATACTGTATTGTATTTAGAAGGAATAATCTGCGGAAGTTGTCATTACCGTAAAAGGTCGTTTGTGCATTTATGTACTCGAAATGGTTAATAATTGTAGCACGTGTTTCAATGTCTGGATGACGGTCATCGCAAGCATGGGGAGTGTTAATTTAGAACAGTCTGGGGACATACTGTGAAACAACATCCGGAGATCATTACGGGATCCCTGGTAAATTGTTCTGCTTATACTAAAATAATTTATCAGCCGAACTCGGGAGGAATAACCTGTGAAAGTTTCTTGAAATCTTGAAATCAGTCATGCTATATAGAGTAATTTCATTTATGTATTCGAAATGTGCAAAATCACGAAGTGCGTCTATGGTTACAATGCTAGAGTACATGAATGTACTGTATAAAGTAATGTTAAGAGTTAATGTTAATGATGGTTACTGACCATCTCAGGAAGTCTGGAATAAACGGTGAAATAACATCCCGGGACCACGCGAGAATCGGAGCGCGCGTTCCCGATGGAAAATAGCTTCGATTTGCAATGTTTATAATAATAAGTCGGTGTCTGGGATTTCTTGGATTTTACTATTAAGATTCATTGCTGATCGTGGCATTGAACTCACACAGTGTCGAAGGTGCAGGACCTTGTTTGTTCCGTCCAATACGAACCATAAAGCAGCAACAACTTTCTCCAGATATACTCGATGTCTCGATATTATCAGATATATGCATGGTTTTACCCAACTGCACCCACTACTGTAAAATGTATTTCTAGAGAATTGTTCATACACGACTTATTTTGTATATATTAGATAGTTATATGAAATAACATCATACATGGGAACGGCCGCATGGCCCAGGTTAGCTAGAGATAGAAGAGAATGAAAATGTCATGAGGAGGGATTTATCCAACGTTTGGATGAACTATGGCCAGATAGATAGATAGATAAATAGATAGATAGATAGATAGATAGATAGATAGATAGATAGATAGATAGATAGATAGATAGATAGATAGATAGATAGATAGATAGATATATAGATAGATATATATCGCTTAGGCAGGAAAAACAGTTTAATGTGGGTCATTCGGTGTTCATTTTCCTACAGTTTTGTAAACTTTTTACATGTATAAATAAGGTATACGGTTACATGGTATTTCTGATGACTGCAAATGCCGAAGTTGTGTCACAGCATGTATAATACAAATCGCTAGATGGCAGCCTTCCACTTCTGTGCCACAGAAATACAATATAGTATAGTGCTCTGGCTTCGTCCCCACTTCACTCACTTTGCAATCATCATTCGAATTTGGTTATTTATTTGTTTTTATGTATACAGGCATATTATTTATGTAATATAGTTTTTCGTTTCTCAATCTTATATTCTTCGGGTCATTCAATTGACAACCTCGGCCGTTATTAAAATTTAAGCAGTTTACTTAGTATATGCCAAATACTAACTTAATTACCTAGGCAAAATTGAGATTTAATTAATTCATCAACTGAAAATCTTACCAAAATGTTTATGTCATCATATCATCAAATATTACATTTAGATGTTGATTTACTGAAGTAAACGTTTAGAATTGATTTAAATTAGATAAGTCAAGTTTCCAGCCTGGTGAGATGCTAAGTAAAAGTCTTATTTAATCAAAGTATTAAATTGAATACCAGCCCGTTGCAGAAATAGTTGCAATCGATTGTAAAGTTGCAATTCAGATCATGTGACTATATGTGCGAATTTGATTGGTTCAAATTAGCATATTTTCTGACTTGGAATTAATTGCAACTTTACATGCAATAGACCGCTTCTGTAATGTATGCAAATAATATGCGTATGACGTAAGACTCCCCGTTGGCAAGCTTAACAATAGTAAGTCTGAAAAGGGAGTCTGACGTCATACGCATATTATTTGCATACATTACAGAAGCGGTCTATTGATTGTAACTCTTTCTGCAACGGGACCCTGATATGACAAACGGACAAGTTTATGCATCTGCAAATATAAACCCCTCACAAAAAGTAACGCAATTCAAGTTTCAGCATTGATATCTATTTTGTTATGAAATTATCCTAATCGAATTGGATATCATTAACAAGCATGTTATTCCCCTTAACATCGATGCCTCATTTGTAATGATTATGTAATTATGGAATGTGCCGCAGACTTGAATATGGAGCCGTGTCAAAAGCGAAATATCGCAAATACGGTCGGTTATTTTCAATGTGGATAGATTTACGTGTTTTTAATGGTCACACAATAATAATGCATTTTGAAACATTTCGATCTTAACTTGGCCCCATATTTAGGTGTAATGCATATTCCATAATAACATAACCATTACAAATGGGGTATCAAATAATGAAAAGAGGAAAAAAAGTTTTTTTCAATGATACCAAATTCATGTAAGATAATACAGGGACAAAAGAGTTATAACGTTCGAACTTGAATTGCAGAACTTTTTATGAGGGGTTTACATGCTCATGAATAATCAAATAAGTACAGTATATACAAATGATGATTTGATTTAATTTGATCTTATTTTAATTGTATTTGATTACATGCCAAATTACATTTGTTATAATTTCTTGTGAATAAATTAAGTACTGCTTCCATCACTAAGGTTGCCTGGTAAATTTTGTAACATACACAAAAATCTACTTAGTCTGATTGAAAAAAAAAACAGTTATCTTGGTTTAAACTGTGTTTTGTTTTCCTTAAAGGGCACCACTACACAAAGAACAACACGGGGTTATATGTTTTGGTACCGTTGTTTGATATTAAATAGATGTCCAACACTTTGCAAAGGGTTGAGTTATTCATAAACAATGCGATTAATCACCAAAACTCACAGAACCAACAGGGCTGATGGTTCCATAAGTACAAAACGTTTGCGAGTGCGCCACTTCAATACCCACGTACGTTTGGAAACATAGAAGCACCATAGACGCGTACATCCTAGAAAATGGAATAGTCTTTGTCCTCAGACCCATGAACAATTACTTAAGTATCGTGATGGGTTTTCAAAGTATATAATTCGTTTAGAAACCAATTTTTCTCAACTTGTTTGTGGAATGGACTACTAAAACTATTAATTTTCATTTATAAGAATTTGATTTGTGGGTGGTGTTTCCCTGAGACAATACTGATAAGGACCATGTTTATTATACAAACTTGTTATCATTATATAAAAGGAAACTTTCTACCTTGTTATCCTCAAATAAATAATGGTTTCAACATTTGCACAACTTTTCTAACCGGTTGAGACTGATTTCACATACCGAGATAATTATATTATGCTTGGAATGCATCTTATGAAAAATGAAAAATAAATAATCTCCAACGGGTGAAAGGGTAAAGTAATGTTTTAATTAAAGGGGACCACCAGGCAAAGAACAACACATAACTATATGTTTCGGTACCGTTTTGTGATGTCAAATAGATACCCAACATTTTGCAAAAGGTTGTGTAATTCATAAACAAAACAATTCATTACCACCACGTACGGAACCACTATCATTTTGTGGTTCCGTATGGGCCAAACATTTGTGAGTGCGCCAATGCTATTCACGCGTACGTTTGGAGACAATAGAATCCCAGACGATTCATTCGCTCTGGACAAAGTAGTCTTCGTACATGCAGACCCATGAACGCATGCTTTAGAATGGTGATGCGTTTTCCAATTTTTAAAATTTTTTTCTGGAAACATATTTTTGTGAACTTGTTGATGGAATGAACTACTAAAGATGTTACCTTTCATTTATGAGAATATTATTTTTGGATGGTGGTACCCTTTAAAAATCATATCCTCCAATCCTTAGTTCCCAAACAAGTTTAGAGATTTAGTAATTACCCCACGGGATGAACCTTCATGAACACAAAAAGGACTTGAAAACATTAGATTTTGCATTTATAGGTTTCACCTACAAAACATAACAATCAACGACACATAGTATTCTCCTTGAAGTAAGACTCAACCGTTTTGTTGTACATGATTCAGTAACAAAATGAATGCTCAGTCTATCAAATGAAAACATTGAATCTAAGCAGCATTTCCAGGGATTTACAATTGATTTTAAAAAGAAATATCTTTCAATGCAAAAATTAGATTTATTCAAATTAGATTATTCAAAACATATTTTTAAAAGTGAATGCTAAAAAAAGAAAAGACAAGTTTGAAGAGTGCCATGAGAAATCAAATAGATTAGACCAATGGAAATTCTAAACAATATTCAAATGATTCTGCTATTCAAAGGCTACTACAGACATTTAAAAGGTTCAGTCATAGTATAGCTGCCTAACGGCAGTGTCATTGGGTAGTCAGACTCAATATGGGGTGGCACATTAATTATTGGGGTCCAGATTTTCCCCTTAGCTATGCCACTGCCTCACAGATATGTTGATGTGTTTTATATACCTACAGAAAGCAGCTTTTACATGAAAGCTAATTTTTCAAATTTCCAATTCTATTTTGTATGTCCTTTGCTATGAGGATAAATTTATAAAGACTCTGCCAGCTTGATTGTCCATGGCTCTTGACAATCTAAACTTTGCCTGTCAAGAATCTTCAAGAGTTCTTCACAAGTTAACGTTCCTATTCAGCCAACAGCAAGCAGTTTGGGATGCTACATGTACTTAAAAGTTTGACTTCAATCTGAAAATCTGAATATCTGAATATGTATCTCGAATTTTGCAACTTTCCTATTCTATTTTGTGAGCCCTTTGATAGGAGGATGAATTTATAGACTTCACCAGCTTGAATGTCCATGGCTCTTGATCTAAACTTTGCATGTCAAGAATCTTCAAGAGTTCTTCACATAGTAAGGTTCCTGTTCATAGCCAACAACAAGCACTTTGGGATGCTACTTAAAAATGACGACTTCGATTTGAATGTCTCAATCTAAATAGCCACATTGTTCAGGTTTCCAATTCTATTTTGTGTGCCCTTTGATAACAGGGATAATTTATCATGACTTTAATATCAGCTTGATTGTCCACATCTCTTGATCAAATATACATGTATGTGGGCCAAGAGTCTTCATGAGTTCATGCCTCAGTTCATGCCATAAGCTTTCATTGCCTTTGAGAACAGGGCGTAAAGCCTAGATCCAATCCGATAAAGGATATGAACTAAACCACATACTCTAAATATGCATGTCTTGCTTTAGTTCACATATGCAGTTGTTAGTCGGAACGGAATCGCATGCCGCATGGGAAGGCCTAAGGAGACTTCATCAGCTGGACTGTTGCTGCTTCTTGGCCCAGTCTGCAGGCGTGAGGGTCTTCATTGAGAAGGCGTGGATGGTCTTCAACTCCTCTGCTAGGCAGCCATTCACCAATCTGTTTATGGGGCAAAGAACAATTTGGAGAAAAGGGGAAGGAAATAAATAATGTATGGTCAGTAAGTTGCTACAATGATTAAATAAACCCTCCTAATAAGAACCACCCTTGGCCCATTGAATCTACCTTGTTATGTTAGGTATTATATGTTGTTATTCAGTTCAGTTCAGTTCAATTCTTCAACATGCTTCATGAAATACATCACATCCATACTACAAAAGTAGAAAAAATGATTTAAAAAACAACATAGAAGATACGATATACCAGGGCTTAGAAGTAATAAGATACAAATAAATTGGACAGGCTGTAAAGTGTAAAGTTAACTCTTTATACCATACATGTACCTAGTTTTAAAACAGAGCTCTTTATCAATATATTTCACTATAGTAACACATTTTTAACTCAATGGAAACATCCTCCCATCCCATATGTGATTACAACATCTTGCACGCAAAGGGTGAACTAACTTAAGGATGCAGTTAACACTCACCTATGCCTCTGCAGTAAGGGTTTGCCTTCAAACTTCTCAGACACAATGACGGCATTGAACTTCAAGCCACAGCCTCCCATGGTCTCATCAAGGATTTCCTAACAGCAAAATTAAGAAATAAAATACATAATTGTATCATTTTGTAAACAGAAATTGTCAAACTACAGTTTCTGTATCAACATTTATTGTAATATGATAACGTATTTCAAACTGTGTTAAGACATTCATATTTCTCCATCACAATCTGCGAAGATTCTCTTGATCATCTACCAACTATCAATAATATATATTGAGCCTGACATTCTCATCACACTTCCTTTGACTGTAGCCACTTAAATCACCCCCTGGGCACTTGCACCCCCTTCAGTTCCAGCCCTATTTGATTGGTCGTGACTCTCACCCGCTCACAGTTGCTTTCATTGTTTTGTGTCTCCGCCTCCTTTCCTCCTCCCCCAATCCATAAATGTGTATATGTTTTGTGTTGGTATATATATATTCTGTTCTCTTTATGTACATTGTAGTTACTGTCATTTGCCCTGACGAAGATCCTGCTAGGATTGAAAGCTAGGCTCTATATATGACTCTCAAAAATATATTGATAAAATATTATGTTTTTTATTATGTATCATCGCCATTTAGCCTCCGCGAAGAAGATTCTGCTCGGATACAAAATGTAGGCCCTCTATTGACTCTCAACAAAACTAGCAACTTAAACTGCTTTAAATTGTCAGAATAATTGATAAACTGAGTCACCGATGTTAATTTTCAATCCGTTTACAACTTTACTTAAAGTTTAGGGCATTCTCTACTAAAGCATGTCCAAGACTTGGCATGCATGAACGAACCGATGCTCTATGCAATTTGTATACAGCATCTGTGTTATTTAAATCATGATTACCCATTCGTGGGCACGCTTTGGTAGAGAATGCCTACTTTACTAGCCCCCTACATTTCTTCCAAAGTATTTCGGCATTGTCTTTGAAGACGTGCCCAAGACTTGGAACGCACGACTAAAAGAACCCATGCTCAATTTGTATCTAGCGCATCGGTTCTTTAGTTTTATGCATGTCAAATCATGGGCACGTATTTGAAGTGGATGCCAGTCTTTCTATTATTGAACATCTTTTTAAACAATAACAAATACATCCAATTCTAAACTAGATCACTAGTATGCACAGCTGAGCAGCTGAGCCTCAGCACCCATTAATTTCTTAATTTAAAACACTTCGATAGTCTCACTCAACTCAAGTCTCAGCTCACCTCGGCTCGGTCAAAAATGTTCATCATTCAAATTAAGATACACATCTACGTTTACTTTCCTACGTGAAAATGAATGTGTGGGACTGACAACATCAATTCTTCTCGAACATCTCTGAAAGAAAGGAGGGGTTATTCGTTATCCACACTCAATAATGTTCTATTTCTTACCACATGTGAAGCTTCTAATTCTGTCCGCAACTTGCTTTCTAGTGTCTCTGCAGTTATAGCCATGTTTAAATGGTGAAAATGTCGAATTTCTCAGACAACTCGAAATATTGCACAACTTGCAATAGGTAGTCTTCTTCTGTGCGCGACTATTAATTTCAAAATAACCGAAGAAAGCTAATAAACTGAAACAGTGGCGTAGCGTAGTATAGTATGGGGGAGATTGGGGGAAGGAGCAACCCCTCTCCCCCCCCCCCCCCCCCCCCCCAAAAAAAAAAAAAAAAACAACAACAACAACAACAGCAACAACAAACACACATACCATCATTTGTCAAAAAATATAAAACAATTGGGGCAAATAAATACATGACTCATGAGGTGTGCCCCCCCCCCCCCTTCAGTCCAATCAAGCTAAGCTGCTACGTCAAATGTTATCATAGACGTTTTTAGTCGCTAATACATTCAACCTTCAAAATTACATAGAGATGGGTGAGCTGTAAATTGTGTTATAAAATTGGGAATAGGAATATATATATGGACCTACTAGTACTACATGCAACCATTTTTTGGTTTATCCCACACATACAAAATATAAAGTTGGTATATATATTGAGAGTTCCTCTTCATGTTGTTAAATTTGGTTTGCTTCCTCCCTGTGTTTTGAGGGGAATCTTCTAAACCTAGTCAGTTTGCAGTGTATTAAGCTATTTGATTGTTTTAGTCAACCACTAAAGACAAGTTGTATATTATGATGACATTATTTTTACTACATAACATAAATGTAATATATAGCCTACCCAGGATTTTTTCAAGGGGGTGTTTTAGCTTCATTCAGTGGTGTACGTAGTTAGGATGTGTTTGAATACCTAACACAGTATTTTTTTTTTGCTAAAGGGGGGTGATGAACACCCCAAACACCCCCTCGGTAGGCCTATATGACACATAATATGTATATATTTTTAAGCAAGGTGACTCACATTCCATTATTTTAGAGTATATATACATATAATTGTGTATAAAATGTGTGACTGCATGTGCGTGCATGTCAATTGTGTGTGTTGTACGTGCCCTGCATTGCATTTCTTCATGAAATCGTGAATTCCTCAATTATTCATTTAATTTCATTTTATTTAATTTCATCTCAAACATGATTCACAACACTTATCATCACTGTGTAATAATGATTAGAATAATCATCAAACAAAACCAAATGAACAAAAATTCTTTGAAACACTGACATGATTTGAGTGGATGTGTATGCAGACACCAAATTTATTTCATTGATCTCTATAGCATATCCCACATTTAAAAACATTGTATATAGTTAGTAGAGGAAGGAAGATATTCTAGAAAGCCCTCACAGCAGAAACTTAATTAGCCAATAATAATAAAATAATAATCATGTTTATAATTATAGTTGCATGTTTAATTGTGCTACTTGGCATTAATGCCTCCATAAAGAACCTGGGTTCAAAAGATTGGCTCTATTTGACAAAATAAAGAATAGTAAATAATTGAGTAAATGTCTGTTCCAATCAGAAAGTTAGTATAATATTATATCAAAATAAAATATATTGATAGAATTCATTTCTCCCTATAATCTAACCTTTCCATTATCTGCAGTAAATGAGTTTTAAGTTCTTTTTATTTGTATAGATGAATAAAAGTTGAACATCTTTAGAGATTTGAACGATTTTGGAACTAAAAACTGGTCAGAACTTAAGTTTTAAATAGATGGATTCAATACATGTTAATACATGCCTAGACAACCCACCAAACAATTTTCAAAGAAACATATAAATATGAATAATGTATACATTTAAGAGTTTTTAATATATTAAAGTTGTAAAATACATGCAATTAACTCACAGAAATAGTATATCTCATTAAGTCAGGGTGAATCATTTTGCAACCTATCAACTTGTATCTTTTGTGAATAATCATAAAGCCTGCGTCACAAATCAAACGGACCCCGGCCGAATTTATAGATCGCCAGAGAGTCGCTGAATTTCAAATCCGCCAGGGAGTCGAGCGTATTTTTCGCTCCCTGTCACATATTGGATGGGGCTCGGGCGAACCCTATGGACATCAGTGATCAGAAATCCGGCGCCCATCAGTAAACAACAGGAGTCGGGCGAAAATCGCTGAATTTGGGAGCAGGTTTTGGTGCCCTGCGAACGTCGGCCGACCCCTAAAATATGCGGCGGCGGAGCCCGCAGTGATCGAGCATACACCGGCCGTATTCCTGGCGAAAATGCCCTTTAGAGCTCGCAGAGAAGTCGGGCGGGCTCCGTTTTTGATTTGTGACGGCCCCTTAAAGGTTACAGAGGCATACTATGATATGTGGCAATTGGCCTCCATGCAACCTCACCACTTTCATACTTGGGGGTAGAGGTTATATATCCTTTCAAAGGATCGTAAATTTACTCTCCCAGTTGTTAATATACAACTAACGAATGGGCTTCTTGTGATAGTCAAATCTATTACCGAGGTGGGCTCAAAATGATTATTACCCGAAGCGTAGCTGAGGGTAATAGTCATTTTGAGCCCACCGAGGTAATAGATTGCCTATCACAATCAAGCACATTCGTTAGTTGTTTTATATCACTCATCAATATCAGTGATTGTGTTCAGCTTATAGCAAAATAAGTGATAATCTCTGAAAATTTCATAAAATCGCTTGTAAATTTTGATATAAAAATCAATCGACATTAATGAAGCCAGTATGAGCCTCCAGAACCACGGTGCATCTAATACGCTTAAAGTCATTGTTATTTTGCGCACACAATCACATAGACGTAAAACTGAGTGCGCACCAACGCGCTGGCAGTTGCGCACATACGCGATGAATGCGTGCTAGCGCTCCCACGGATGTGCTTATTGGCTGTCTTGGCGTTCTTCTTCCCAGGGTGTTAGTTTTTACCAGTAATGTCAATCACGTGACTAGAACGTGTGCGCCATAGAGTACTGCACAAATTTGATCGCGTGTGCATTTTGCTTAAACACATGATCTATGGGACGAACGCGTAACGAACTTTTAGTGTTAATTTTTTGCTAACAGCCCGGTCACATGATTGCGCGGGGATTGCGCGTGTTGTCCAAAACTATCATTTGTCAAATACAATGGTAAAACGATCTTATGAGGGATATAATTGCCATTGTTGAATAACCCTGGATATGCTGCTCTAATTTGAGCTTAGATTTATTATACATGCTTTTAAAAATTGTCCCAGGAAAAAAATTATCTTATGGGCGCATTTATCGTCTCTTGTCTACAGCCCGGCCATAATCTGTGTTTGTAACAAGTGACTATCAGTCTGCCGGCAACAGATTTCAAAAAGCCTGTCATAGGATAATCAAAAGAGAAGATATATAACATCTGCTAAAAAAACAAAGTACACAGGCTTACAAAGTATCTCACACATTCAACTACAGGCAAACATGTCTGTAGCAGCCAACCTGCCTAGTGGCTATCAAATGAGCGAGGAAAAAACATGTTTTGGAACCTTTCTACATATAGGTGTCACCTACACTGTCTACAGTGGCTACTTTCATGGTCACTATATACACAGATTTGACTGTATGCTGTTGCTGTTTAGACAGATTTAAGCTTTTCTATCAAAATAAAATCACACAAATCAGAAAAATATCTTCATCATATGTAGTGAAAATAATGAATAAAGACAAACAAAATGATAAATTGCACTTAAAAGTGATAAAAAATGTTTATAGTCCTTGTATCAGTTTCTTAGATCAAAATAATCATTGTCATTCAAAAATTAGAAAGCCATAGGCTAATGTTCTATAATAAGAAGTGCCCAACCCAACAAAATTCATATCAACAGAAATCACTATAATTTACCTTAAATTAAATTAAAAATAATACAATTTTGATAATCGCATAAAGCAGGACTCCAAAATGTTCCCTGCCCCAGCAACTTTTGGCATGTTTTATACCATACAAGCAAACATCATAATTATATTCTGAGTTTTCTGACAATGAATCAAGAATATACAGAAAAGGTAATTAAAATACCCAATACCTCATTTAGTTCAAAATCTGCAGGCAACAAAATGTTTACATAGTTTAAAGTAATGAACAAAACAAAAATCTTCTGTCAAAAACCATACTTTGTTTATTAAATAGATCACCAAATGCTGACAATTAAATGTTTTAACATGAGCAGACAAAAGACTGGTTCACTTATGCATTTAAATGCTATGCATATAACCTATTAACAAGGGTTTCCATGGCAACCCAAACGCTTGCCAGAGGATTGTCTGACATAGCAACTATTCAAGTATACAAGATTGATTTGAAGTATTCAATAGCATTTATTAGGAATAAGTTGATAACTAGCTTGCCTGTTCTGGTATAATCAAGCGAGGAATGCAATATTTTGTTGAACCGGTCTGTTGGTTTAAATGTGGGATAGAATATAGAGTAAGGCACTCATAAGACCAACAAAAAATAATACCTTAGTAAAACTACCAACAATCTAACAAAAAATCAGGATCGGAAATAAGCAATATTCAAACTAAAAACAGCACTGTTTTGTTGAAAATAATAGAGTAATATATTACCCATTTAGTAATTATTTAATATTGATGAAAATCTGGATAACATGTATACCTTTGGTAAAGATGCAATTCTAAATTCAGTGATAGAAGAAGCTAAATCTCAGTTTAAAATCAATGAACTGCCTCTTTCACAACTTGAGGAAAACTACATATTATCTTTATGTTAAGTTACAAAATGTATTGCTAAAGAGTACTAGAAATATACCATGTTTTGCAAGAAATACAACAGTTTGGTACATGCATTATTTGAAAATGTTAATCAACCAACAAAATGAATTGCTAAATCAGTGCTAGAAGTTAAATTCTTTCTCTTGTGGCCCAATCAGGCAGGTAAAGACAAAATAATCCAAAATGTAAGAGGCCAGAAGCCTGAATCTGGAAGTCCCAAACAAATCAAATCATGCATGTACGTTGTACATGTAAAACTCCCTTATATTTAGTTACCCATTTGGGCAAGTCAAATTTGGCATCAATAACATTTTTGTAGCATGGCATTCTTTTTTTGTGCCCATGGCAGTGGGCCAGTCCTTATTTTGAGCAAACTGATTCTGATTTTGGTCATAATTTTACTAGAATTATTAGTCAGTCAGCTTGAGTGTTATTATTCTATCCGTTTATATTATTTTGTAAAACAGCAGTTCTCTATAATCATAACTTGAATAAGTAAAATGTCATTCTAAGCATCTCACAATACATGTTTGCCTACAAGGGAAAATATGTTGTTTATCCCAGTGTCCACTATTATTTGTAAATCTATCTCATTTCAAAATAAAAATGATTTTAATGCAAAAACTTATTTCAAATAAACACACAATATTTGTTAAGTCGCAGTTGGATTTGTTTACAACCACCCTATCCACTGATTTTAGAAGATACATATACATAATTTATATACTTATTATACAGGTATTTATATATATATAGACATGCCATACTATTTACATTGTGGTACAGTAATGTCAAGAGTTAACTATATCACAAGTTTTATTACTAATTATTATATTTTTGTTCGCCAAGTAAACTTTCCATAAAGTCTTATGCTTTTCCGATGAGAATCAGTATTTAAATAAATTATCACCATGATACAATATTGGCACATGTTCATGTATATATTTATAAGTTTATGAAAGAACAATCTTTAACATTATGAACGTATCATTTTGAAATAATTACTTATGTATATGACCATGATAGCTACTATCATTATAGATCATGCCAATAACAGAGAAGGAAAACAAATGAAGTTAAATGTTTGCAGAATATTTCAGAGATTTCTGAAATCTACATTGGAATTCTATATATAGATGCAAAGACCGCTTTATTATTTTTAACCAGTTAAAATGTGTCTATTTGCATTCAACAAAGGTTGAAAGGAGTTTATTAGTTGGTATTGCCTGTAAATGGTACCAATACATCAGGTCAATCTTTGTATCACGCTGAATTTCAAGCAATTTGTTCTGAGGACAACTGTATGAATACTGTTGAATGAACCTTACCTTTATACAATGTGCATTAACCTAATAATTCATATAATTATTTCAAATGCTTTATTTTATTATTGCTATGACTAGAAAAGCAGAATGCATGTAATGTCTGACCTAGTGAGTATCAGAATGCAAAAGAAACTGAACAAAATACTGCCCCATATTTATTTCAGCATTACATGAATACAAGTATCTATCAGGTTTATGATAGTTGGATTCCAATAGCCCCAGTAACATAAAGATTAATCGTGTGATCAATCATACAATTAATTAATTGATCAAACGATCAATCAATCGATTGTACAATAAATCGTTAATCGCTCTGTTAAACAGGGTTTGGAAATTAACATACTAGTATGCTCTATGTGCTTATAATTTGCGACAAAAAGGAAATACATATATACATGCCTATAAGTTAAATGTCAAAATTCAACAATCATAATTAAAATATATAGACTCTATAAAGAAAATAATTGTGACCTTAAGCAAAAATGTAACATTTTTAAAGAGGCAATAACAATAGTTTTCTTATATATATGAATATTTATACATACTTTTTAAAGAAATTTAAACATTATATAAATTCTCTAAATGTACCACATTTATAAGAAAAGTTTAGAGAAAAGAGGAATGTCTTCTTATACCGGACTCCCATCATTACTATCAAAGACTCTTATAAATAAATCTTTCACACCTTTTCTTTACAAAGTTCAATTTTAGTTGTTAAAAACACACAGAAACGCATCAGCTGACAAAAAGGTTACAAGCCTAGACGACCTTTGGCCTGGAGACCACAGACTCATTTGACCAGAAGCCAGGAAAACCAAAGGCGAGGCTGACCAAAAGCCCAACCGACCAAAATCATATTCAGTTATGCTGGGCCTTAGGTTCAGTGGGCGGAGCCCCAACAAATTACCCCTGTATCACATTAAATGATGTATCTGCTGAACATGAATAGGAAAGTCCAGAGCATTCATGTAAGTTTATTCAGCAGAAGTAGGGATGATCTAATAGAGTGAAATACATGTAAATTAAAGTTTCACATAGACCCGCTAGCAGCTAGCTAGAAGACAGTTTCAACTTTCAAGCATGAAAGTCAAACACTGGATTTGGCATTGCTCTTTCAAGTCGAAGCGATCTGTTGCCATATTTGGTCTCCAGGAATGCTAGAACTCCTATGGCCCACTCTTGGATGACACTAACTACCGGAGTAATGCGAGTAACATCTCGAGTCATAAGGTGGCTGAACGGAATCTTTAACTGTTCACAAAGGCTTGAATAGAGTATACACTATACACAATCCAGAGATTTACATTGATGGGTCCATGATCAGTGGGTGATACAGCTTCCAAAGAGTTCTCTGTTCTCAAGATTTGTTTAGATGGCTAGAGTCAGATGAGATAGGCTTGATTGGTCCTAGTCCAGAGGTGGAGCCGGGGGTGATGGCCCAGGGTCCTGGAAGAAAAATAGAATGAAAGAATGGATGTAAGAATTTAAAGTCTTTAGTTCATGTTGTTCTCATTAATTTTGGATGGATTGCCCTTTGCAGCTACAAGCTGATTTTCTAAGGGATCAAACAACTAGTTCTTTACAAATATGGATCACAGTAAATTAAAAACTTATTTTTTAATTGTTAATTTCAGCATGTTTACTTTTAAAATATGAACATATGTAGTTCTGGGCCCCGTTGCAGAAAGAGATACAATTGATCGTAAAAAGTTACAATTTATTTTAAATCAGCAAATTTGCGCGATTTAACCAATCAGATTTGCACGTTCAGAGCACACGATCTGATTTACAATTAATTGTAACTTACAATTAATTGTAACTTAATAAAGCAGCAAATTTGCGCCATTTAACCATCAGATTTGCACATTCAGAGCACATGATCTGACTTACAATTAATTGTAACTTACAATCGATTGTATCTCTGTCTGCAATGGAGCCCTGAACTAGTTCTGCATATATATACCAGATAAAAGTTAAAGGACTTTGTTTTGTTTTAAGAAAATTACTGTGGTTGCTTTATATTTTATCAATCAATAATCTTTTTTTCTTTCATTTGGTTATTTGGTTACTACGGCAAGAACCAGCCATCCGATCATGAACAGGAATAATACCAATAATAATTTGTTTAAATAGTAATTATTTAATACAAATAGCAATACAATCATACAAACCTGATTAAGTGGTCTTGGTTTCTGGTCACCTTTGGTCCTATTCCTTCCTGGCCTCATCAGGAACAGAACTACGGCAAGAACCAGCCATCGGATCATGAACAGGAATAATACCAATAATAATTAAAATTATGATTATTAAATACAAATAGCAATACAATCATACAAACCTGATTAAGTGGTCTTGGTTTCTGGTCACCCTCGGTCCTTTTCCTCCCTGGCCTCATCAGAAAGAGAACTACGGCAAGAACCAGCCATCCGATTATGAACAGGAATAATACCAATAATAATATTTTTAAAAGTAATGATTTAATACAAATAGCAATACAATCATACAAACCTGATTAAGTGGTCTTGGTTTCTGGTCACCGTCAGTCCTATTCCTCCCTGGCCTCATCAGGAACAGAACTACGGCAAGTACCAGCCATCCGATCATGAACAGGAACAGAGTATAATCACCCTCTTGGTTGGGTTGGGGGCCAGGAACTATAGAGGGCAGCAAAACAAAACAATTATATTAGTTTGATTGTTTAATTAGGCTTTAAAATATCAAGTTTGTATCATTTTTGCAAGTCAAGTTTTATAATTAGCAATTAGAAAAAAAAACGCTATACAATCATGAACCGGAACAAAGTATAATCACGGTCTTGGTTGGGCTGGGGGCCAGGAACTATAGAGGGCAGCAACAACAACAAAAATGTATGGTTTATCCAGTTGTACTATTTGCAATGAGAAAGAAATCAAGAGAAATAGAGAAAAGACAAGAAAAGCCAGCCGATCACAAACAGAAACAGAGTATAATCACCCTCTTGGTTGGGTTGGGGGCAAGAACTATAGAGGGCAGCAAAAAATACAGAACAATTCTTAGTTTTATTGTTTAATTAAGCTGTTATCAAGTTGTTATCACTTGCAATCACTTGCAAGTACTGCCATGCTTGGTTTGGGGCCCACTTCCCAGGAAAGTATAGAAGGCGGTAATCAATACACATATTTTCAGGTAAATTTTAATTACTTGCATTTAGAAATAAAAACGAGAGATAGAGAAGAGAGAAAGGCAAAAAGCCAGCTGATCAAAAACAGGAATACAACATAATGGACATCCTGGTTGGGTTGGGGCCACAAACTTTGGGAGGCAGCAAAAATAGAGTAGATTTTTTTCTGTTTTTAATTATAATCAAGTTTTACTATTTGCAAACATAATTTTAGCAGTCTGTATGGTATGTCTGGACAAAAAAAAACTTAGACAACGCACTACATGTATATATGTTTTTCGCAGAAGCCTACATAAAATACTGCATACACATGATGTACTCTAGTTTGCAGGGTATTAATGCAATGCAACTAGGGTAATAATGTACAGCACTTATGGATGATTAATTAATCATATTAGGCGCTATAAATATATCGCATCATTATCAGTATTAATTGAAACAAAATTCTTTTCTATGCATGTACTTGTATAGTATTTCATATATATATAGTACTAGAATAATTATTTGCCAGTTATTTTCTCCTTTTGTCTATCTAAATATTGCACTTTACATATCAATAGTAATGTCAGGCAAGTTATAGCCGCAATCATAATAAATAGTCATCAGTTGCAACCGGTCTATATGTGACCGGCTACAGCAAAACCCTGCACTTGTTTTCATACATTTAGAAAGGCCTCATCACAAGCTTTCATTTGATGCCTTGTTCTAACAAATTGGTCAATAATTGGCGAAGATATGGCTGTTTCAATTTTACAATCGTCTTTTACACACATTATGTGAACTTAAAATGCCAATTCCTTCAAAACATGAATTACCAACAAGTGCAGGGTTTTGCTATATACCGGTTACATATATAATACTTTGCATGAATGTCCCATATTGATTAAATTCAGCCTAATTTTAATTAGCCATCAAAGTATGTACATGTATACTCACATTCAAGGTCACAATTAGAATCAGTACACTGGTTCTGCTCCCTCAGCTGCAATAAATGAGACAAATTAAAACAAAATATATCATTTTAAATATGAATTATCAAGTCATAGAAAATCAAAATTATTCAATTACTTTCAATTCGTATCAAATTTTTATGCAACTCCCTAAATTTATCTATTTCATTATTTATTATGGAATATGTTAGAATCTTTTGACACTGCTAAAAAAAAATGAAACATGAACCTTTTCCATGTGCTTTGTATTTTAATTGCAATTTAACACTGCAGTTTATCCAGTATTGGAAATTCTATCTAGAAAGAAAATACATGTACATTGATCTAATTAGCAAATTATCAATTTATTTCAAACATTTACAACACAAAGTATAAATAGTGAGATATATTATTATGATCATAAACGGTTACTGCTATTCATTTAAAAGATCATGTTCAGTTCAGTGTGGTATCAAATTAACTATTGTGTGAAATATTGATCTATTAGACTATATTGGCAATTAGCAAAATTATGTCTGAATGCCTGATATATAATTGTATCTGAAAAGTGTTAACACCCATGCCACACTGGCATACATGATGAGAGAGGATATGTGAGAAGAGATACAGAGGGGGTTGTGGATGCGGATATGAACGGGGGTGGATATAGAGGGGGGGATACATGTAGGGGCTTGCATGTGGGGAAACATTATTATAACATTAAATTAACAAATTCAAGCCTGTTGAATGTTCATGTTTGTATTATTTTACACACATTCTACATAGATCCAGCCCGAGCATTTCATGACCAGTCCTAAAATCTAAATTGATTAACCCGTTCCCTACGAGTTTATGAAATCCCCATAGACTTTGCACACAACCCACTCGGTTCCTGTGGTCAAGGGGCTAATAAGATATTTTTGCACACTTACAATTGCTTTCAATAGTATACTAATCTACAGTGTATGCCAATCTCCACTGTATAGTGTGTTGGGTACACAGGTTATCCCGACAGTAGGCTCTCTTCCAAAGTAAATAAATGACATCTGTCAGACGATTAAATATTAAATGTGATTTTGCCGTAATATACACTTTAATACCAAAGTGCATGTTTGCCATCTTCGAATGAAAGGTACTCTGCAAAACATTATTATAATTAAATACAATTTATCATCCTCTTTCTTGTACACTGTTTGGTATGAACACTATTTTTTCAACGCTTAATTATATACTTTTACTTAAAGCTTAAACTAAAGGAGAAATCAATTAAATTATTCTTTCTAGATGTTGGACAATTAGGCAGACTGGTTCATCTTTTATTCCACATTTTCACACTATTTCAAAGCAAACAATAAAGTACAATATAATGTGATCAAAATTCCTTACAATCAATGCAACAGAAAATTATTGTTGAACATAGGAGACAAAACCCGTTATTTATTAACTGTAAATCTATCAAGTCAATTAAAGCAAAATTTAGAAACTACAAACCAATTATCGTTATTAATTAGATCCATGGACATTCAGCATCCTCTACAGGGGGACCTACATGTAGGGGACGAATGCCCCCCCCCCCCCCCCCTGGTGCTCCCACTAACCAATTACATGTGTTTGCTTTTATTTTAATGAAAATGCAAGGCCCCCGGCCCCTGGCGCCCCCCCCCCCCCCCCCCCCCAATGGCAACGCCACTGATCACATCTAAGTTTTTTACACAGACAAATGCCATTCATGTTTATATCTAACAATTGACTGGGAGATCTATGAGAAAAAGTGAGGTACATGTAGAGAAGCTGGGAGAGAATGAGAAAGAGAGAGGGGGAGAGAAGGGAAGAGTGAGAGCACCCCCCCCCCCCCTATATTTATACTTTACCTGATTTTACATCACTCTTACAGATAGTGACATGTATTGTATGACATGAACAATGCATTCATTGTCCATTGCAATTATTGCACATACGTGTGTACATCAATAATTGCAATTATTGCATGGCACAAATGTACTTCATTATTAATTGCAATTAAAATGTAAATTTGCTACAGAATGTTTTGTGTTCTAAATTAGTTCTGTCACAAGTTATTTTTGTCACTGGATTTGATTGATCATATATACAATATTGCCCAAGCAACATAGTTAACCCTGGAATCGTGTAGATTAGAGTACGTGTCTGAGCATAAAGCGAGGGGTTAACAAATAATGGTCGACAATCATCTGTTTTTTTGTATAACGTGTATTTCCAATATTGTATACAGTTGAAAATTAAATTATAATATTTATTCCATCTTATAATTCCACAAGCAACAAAAGCTTTTTTCAATGGAACCTCTTCATAAAGAGCTCTGAATCTGATAAACATACCCTGTAATATTTTTAGGAAAGGTTGCTAGTTACCTCTCTTTATATCATCCTTTTGTTTTTATCCTGATAAAAGCAAGATCATGAGATAGTACCTGACATAAAAAGGTAATTTTCATGATTACACACATTCTCGTTAATAAATAAATTCCACTGTAGCACAGGTAAACTAGACTGTCACCCGTCAACCAATAGGAGACTGCCAAGTCTGGCTAGAGTCTAATATTACCAATTACTCACAAATGCAACTCTGTACTGTACTGTACTGGTGGAAACAGACATGTAGTCTTGAAGTTCAGACATGTATGTTGTTGATGGCAGGGGGCAATGAGTCACTTTCCCCACCATCGCTATCACAGGCTCATAAGTGAAAGATTTGTAATGCGGTAGAGTCATTTAATTCAATCAATGTAATCAATGCCAGGAGTTCACATCTCATGATAGTGGTTAGTGGCATAGCATGATGTTTTAATTATCCTTACGTTTGTTTTTGTTTTTGTCATATTGTTGATTACTATTGGAATGGAATTGCCTCAGAGATTACTCTGGCTAAACCCTGTGTTTACCTTTCTTGTTTTGTTTTTACCCGTTCAGGACTAGTCCCAAAAAGACTTGGGCAAGAGTCTATAGATGGAGAATGCATGTTATACCAAAAATCAGTCCATCCTGAATGGGTAAAATATATATTAACCCGTTCACTTCGAGATTTTGAAATCCCCATAGACTTTGTACATAGCCCACCCGGTTCCCGTAAGCAACAGGTTAAACAAGGTACAATGCACAAGGTAACACAGTCAAACCTGGGTATAAAGACCACCCAAGGGGGACAGAAAAGATGTTTTTTATACGCAGGTGGTCTCTATAGACAGGTTCATTCACATGTAAACTTCATTTAACCCATTTAGGACTGGTCCCGAAAAAGATTTGGGCTTAGGTCTATGGAGAATACATGTTGTAGTAAAATCAGTCTGTCCTGAACGGGGGAGTCGAGATGAGTGGTCTTGATAGGTGTTTTATATGCAGGTGCTGCTAAAGCAGTTTTGACTGATTTGGGATGCTCCCCCCTGGACCCCAGCAGGGTATAGGTTATGGTGGGGTCTAGGGGCCCCTTGTACCTTGTACCTTGTTTAAAGGGATAGTTGAGTATTGGTCAAACTTAACTTTAGTAACCAAAACCTGCACCATTACGGTACAAAGTAATAGTTATAATATCACCATGCTCGAAGAGTATACACAATTACAAACGACTAAGTAAAACCCCTGTTATCATTCAAAAAGAGCCGTTACAACTCAAGAGGGCGCTATTTAAAAAAATCACTGGTTTTAGCCATTTTTCATACAAAATTGTGCATTTAATGTTTTGTTAAAATAATGATTCAATAGAGATATCATCAACGACTTTTTAAAAACCTATTTAGATTTTTTTCCAAGTAGTCTTTTAATAAGCATTTTAAATTTTTTTTCTAAAAAGTCTAAATATCCCCTGGTGATTGCCCGTGAAGAATCTTTTGAATAAAAATATACAATGTACTTATGGATATTTCAGCTGTTTCTGAACCGATTTTGATCAAATAAAGTTTATTCTGTCATTAAAATTGTATGTTCTTTCAAATTTGACAGTCAGTTTTTCATTATCTCACCAAAAAAATATTGGGGGGCACTTCGGGAAATACCAATACTCAACGGTACCTTTAATGTACATAAACCCAACTACCCCCACTTAATAAAGTCATGCAGACTCAAGTTATTTATAATAATGCATAATTTGTTGACACTTACCATATTTATTAACCTCCTCATGGCATTTTCATGTGACCATACACACTCACAGGGATCATAACCACCTTCCGCCATGTTCAAATATTTCTGTGGAAAAAAAAAGAAAAAAAATGAAAAATATAATTATAATGCATGTTTATTATTTATAAATATGAGACACACACTGCACTGTCAAAAGATATGGGCTTGAAACTAGCACTGGCACATTGCCCCAGGGCCCAGGGCAAGTAAAATTGATATTAATTTGTATTTTTATTTAGGATTCCTACTGTCATGCTATCCACATTTGGTTACTTCGCTAAAAGCGATCAGTGGAGAAAAGTTCCAAATTACAACCGCGGTGCCACCAATATAATTTAAATGTATGTTCAAAGTCATTTAGTAAGGGCTCATCACTAGATCTTGCCTGATTGTCCGGGGCAAGTAAAAATGGATGTCGGGCAAATAAAATTGTATAAGTGGTCTAGTAATGACTAGTTTGATTAAACCCAATCATGCAACTGACATTTTTCTTCAACTACGAGAGTTGGATGTAATTCCTTTTGTGTAAATCTCATCTAGAAGTAAAGCAGTCAAGTACAATTTGAACATTTATGATTTAATTTACTTGCCCAAATTGGCCAGTATAAAAAGACAAAAGTTAGTGGGAGCCTTGATTTAGTGTGTGACACTGTGAACTTATTGGCCCGTATTCACAAAGGAGGTTTGTAGGAGGTTTGTACAAACCATGGTTTGACAATGGTTTACATCTATGGAATGCTGCTCGCATACCGTAAATTGTAAATCAACATTGTTATTCAAGTATGGAGTTTACAATCCTTCTCCATCAGTTTACAAATGGCATTCCATAGATGTAAACCTTGGTCAAACCATGGTTTGTACAAACCTCCTACAAACCTCCTTTGTGAATTCCACCCAATGTGTATGTTTGTACTCTGTAGTCAACAGAAAATTGGCATCAAAGTAGCAAGACACTTGTAATTGTTTTGTGTGTTCACAATAATAAGGTAAATTATTTAAAGATTACCATTCAAAATTACTTTCATGTGTGACATTGATACTAAAAACAAACTCTGACAAGAAAATTTAAATCCTGAAATAACTGATTTGATATTCTTCTCTAGATAAATTACTTTGCACGTGTACAAAGAACAGTTGTTGGGCCATATACTTTGAAAAGTTACACTTTTTCGGAAAAATTGAAGTTTAATTTTTCTGTTGTTTTGTTCCATTTTTGGAATGATCCATGTGTAAAGTTTCATTAGACACTTTCATACTCATTTGCATAAAATTGTTCAATATTTTTCTAAAATCATAACCCAGAAAATAATCAAGATATCGAAAGGATAGTTAGCAAGCTTATTCTTCTCACTTTCCTGAACATGTTGATATAAACTTTGTAAAAATTGAACCTTTCATTCCTTTCTAAACGATATTGTACATTCATATTGTACATGTACATGTAACACACGTGACCACCCCAAAATGTCACACAGTGACCAGACGTTATCACATAATTAAATACAATAAAAAACAACGGTTTGATATAATTTTTATTCATTGCTATTTTTGTACTTACTATATTACTTGTCTGGTAATAAGATGAACATTATTGCTTTTCATATTTCAAAGGATTTCCCAAATGAAATTGAGTTATGAAAAAAGCGCTCCGTGCGAAGTCACACACGTGACCCATGCCATTTGACCTCTGACATTGAGTAACGTAATCCTTATAAAATCTTTTGTGTTAAGTCTGAAAGACTTCAACATATTCAAGTCACATACAAAGTAAAAATCATTATACCTCTTATAAAATGTACTTACCGGTACTGAAATATATAAGCATCCTATTTCAAAATTGTTCATGTTTTGGGTCACACACGTGACCAAGAATGGCCCTGTTGAGCTCTTCATGTTTTTGGGGTGAGGGGGTTTACAGTATTGTGGGTTAATGTACACTTGCAAGGATCCACACTAACTTCTTAGAACTAGTGGCTCTTTTGCTGTGGAAAATCATTTTTTATTTATTTCTTTTATTTCAGGTTACTGTACCAGAAAAAGAAATTCACTGGCCCCTCAATAGAAACAATAACGTTAATATAAAAAAAGGGTGCTTCATATAATTCAGTAAATATCAGATCTAAATTACCAAAAGATTCAAGAGGTCGAATACAGGTATGTTTTTTTTAAATATTAATGTACCAACACAGCTAGTCTCAACCACTGTATGCATCACTAACTCTATTGAAAATTAATTATATTTAATTATTTGATAAAAAGTACCGTAATTTATTTTTTATTTTACAATGTTCAGTTGTTTATTTTTCACGCAATTTTAATAATGTATTTACTGTCGCAATTAATCAAATTGTATACAGCTACACTGCAAAAAAAATGACTTCATGATTTATCGAGGGCAGTGCTAAGGAAATGCCCAAGTTTGCCCTTTTTTTGCCCTCAATATTATAATTTAACAAGTCTTTTTAACATCATCACTCATTTTGTTAAAGGGAAAGTTGAGTTTTGGTAGAGAGGGCGCTAGACTACTTAATTGGTTTGTGAGGTAATGAAAAACTGAGTGTAAAATTTGAAAGAGCATAATATTTAAACAATAAAGTCATCTTTGTTTGATCAAAATCGGTTCAGAAACGGCTGAAATATCCATAAATATAACAATTTGTAATAAACCCGGGGCCCCGGGTTTATTAGAGAATTTTGAACCAGCCGTTAAAAAAATTTTTAAATGCTTCCTCTTTTCAAAAAAGTTACAAAATAGGTATTTAAATAGTTGTTGGTTATTTCTCTATCTAATCACTATTTCAACAAAGCATCACATGCACAATATTTTATTCAAAATGGTTGAAACCGATGAGTGTTTAGAGAGCGCCCTCTTACGTTTTAACGGCTCTTTTTGAATGATAACATGATCTTTACTACGTCATTTGTAATTTTGTGTTCCTTTCTAGTTATAACTATTAGTTTGGTTACTAAAATTCAGTTTCACTAAAACTGTACTCTCCTTACCAGAACTCAACTATCCCTTTAAATACGATTGTTTTAATAAAATGTATTTAGTGAACAACAGCCAAAGGCTGAAAGGTAATTTATAAAAGCTCAAAGCGCAATTGTTCCACAACAGCTCAAACAAAATTATTTATGATCAAGTAGGGGGAGCTAGTCCTAGTAAGATTGTCAAAATCCACAAAACTTACTTAGAACTCTAGCAGTTCTAGTTCTCACATGTATTTCAGAATTTGTATTTGTATTACAGGTTATTATACAGGCATGTGAGTGAGGTAAGAAAGAAAAAAAGAGGAAAGTCGTGGCGTAATTGCACGGGAAGTGCACATTGCGAGCAAAAAGTCCATTGCGGCTGGGGTCCAGGCCTTGAAGTTTATGAGTATTGAATGCTCTCTGGTGCATTCTCGACACTATTTTTCATAATTCTTGCATAATTACTAGGTAAGATTTGGTAAGAATTACGTTTAAACTTTGTCTCTATAGATTTAATAAAGTTATTTAAATTTTTTTTGTTAAAGCGGAATTACACGTTTTTTATATTTTAAAAAGCCCTATCAATACATTTAGGGCTACTCTGATACATTAACTCACCGATCTCTTGTGTCCCTCTACATGTCATTCTGTAATTACGGCGATTTGGGGTAATTTCCAACAATTTTCATCACTCTTCCTCGGTCTTTCGCATACCTTCTTTCAAACTGCTGTACGTTAATGGGCATATCCGTTCAGTACTGTGCGCATGCAGTGCACATGCTATACCGAACGGATGCACATTATGCAGTTGAAAAAAGGTACCACGAAACACACATACACCCATTGCCATTCACTTACGTGCATGAACGTAACGTTCACACGTTCACATTTATGAACAAATTATCGTATCTACAGAAAGCAAAATCATGAACATTATGCTTCACCTTCTAAGTCTCAGACATATGTTTAATGCATATACTCACCATTTTACTCCAGATGCCACTTGAAAAATCCAAACTTTTGGCAAAAGGGGAAAAATCAGCCCATTTTCAAAGAAACATCAACGTTTCTAGCCCGTTTCTAGCATGCTTGCTGTGTTGTAATGGCGGCTCAGTATTTTTCTTGTCAGAGTCCGAGTGCGCCCTCTACCGCCACAATTACATACACAGACACAATGCTTGCATATCAACGTTTTGGTTACGTGCATAGAGCTCTACGGTTACGCGACGCTTCTGTGGTGTAAATCCCATTGATCATGGGCGATAGCATGTACGCGTGATCGCCGCTGAGGGCCGTGCACATTCGGCCATTTTCAGCCGATGTCCGAAGGAAGACGGATGCGCCCACAAATTCCGCTGAAATTGCAAGTTTTTCGTGAGTATAGCAAAACATTTCAAATCCGAAATCTTGAAAAGTATAATCAGAAAAGGGTTTACATCCATATTCCACGTCACTCACGTTACATTTGCTCCAAAATCACATGTTTCACACTCCAGTTCTTTTTAAAAAGAAGCTGTCACCTCAATTTTGTTTTCATGACATACCACTAGGGCAAACACATATGCAAAGGGTACTAAACGATTCAACACTTTGTTCGATATTTTTTTAGAGGTTTTAATGAGCGTCACTCACGTTACGCGTTTTGCCCCTGTAAATTTTCAATAAACTTTGCATGAAACGCAAGCTAAAACTATAAGACTTCAGAGCAAATTATGTTGATGCAACTTTCTATTACTTCCCAAGAACATATTAATACTGTTTAAAGTTAGCCTCTATCATGCATTTTTTAAAGAACGGACAGTAAACAAAAAATGGACCGTCACTCACGTTACGTCACTCACGTTATAAAATGAAAGTGCCATAGCTATAACATGGGGTTTTATGATATTACATGCAAATTTAATTCTTTTGCAAAGAATCGTGTTAAAAGTCTAAATTAATGATATTTAGGGGAATTCCCAACCTTCAGCTATAATTATTTGGCCAAATTTGCATGTTTGTATAAATAGCCATATTAATGTACACAAGGCTATGTACCGTCACTCACGTTACAGTGTTATAGCATGGGTTTTCATGATATTACATTCAAATTTTAATTTTTTGGCAAATAATCGTGTTAAAGCCTAAATTAAGGATCTTCAGAGGAATTCACTACTATTGGATGTGATTATTTATCAAAAAATTGTACTTTTCATAACGAGCAGTACTAATTTGCACTTGAAATATTGTCACTCACGTTACATCGTCACTCACGTTACAGTTTTCACGCTGATAATACATGATGTTCCCAGTCAATACAAACCTTACAATTTTTGGAGGATATCTAGGCCTGGTAGTATGAGGAAAATTTAGTTTGGCCCCATTCACTCTCATTTAACAAAAGAAATAGAGAGAAAATTGTACTTTTTTCGTCACTCACGTTACATTCCACATGTCCTGTGTACTGGAAAATATTGTCGAAAAAAAAAATCATCTGATAAGCCCACAAATCACTATCATTCAGAAAGTTAGACACATAGTCAAATCATTTACATTGTAGATGTGCCGCGAAAGACCGACGCAAAGTGATGAAAATCATTGGAAATTACCCCAAATCGCCGTAATTACAGAATGACATGTAGAGGGAAACACGAGATTAGTGAGTTAATGTATCAGAGTAGCTCTAAATGTATTGATAGGGCTACAAAATTCGCGCAAAAAGCGAAAATACATTGATTTTCGAGTGGCAGTGAACTGATTATCCGCAAGTCACGAGTACTTGTGACCGGTGGTGTTCTTGCAGCGCACCGCCGACGGCAATCATAGCGTCTAGCGCTAGAATGCCGACAGTGAAAATGACAATAATAATGTCAAAGAGGCCATGAAAGCGCTAGATTTGTTGATCTAACTCTCATACAAACGCTCTTCTGAACTACTCAGAACTCAGTCAAACCGTAGCCTTGATTGCATGAAGGCCTGCACGTTTATAGCCACCATCTGGAGGCGATTTGTGCAGTATTAACAAAATAACAAGACAAGACAACCGACCCTAATCGACTCTGACTCTGAGTCCGAGTATCATTATGATGAAGGTCCAATGATCATGACAAATTAAGGTAAAAAATTAACTGTCCACAAAAATCTGTTATAAATGAACATAATGAATATGTATGCATCAGAACTGTGATAACATGTAAACAAATATGTCCAATCATGTTACACATCTCACTCTCATACAAACACTCTTCTGAACTACTCAGAACTCAGTAAAAACCAATAAAAATGCTCCACATTCATGACATGACATTGACCAATTTTGTCAACTGACTTTTTTGCCAAACAAACGCAACTGTCTGTAACATGTAGATACAATAAATTGAATCAAAATGTTACTATGAATGATTTTTTAAAATGTATGCTTTTGGCTTAGACTGGGTTAGTCTAAAGTTTAACAGATTGAAGCATTCACAATTTCACATTCGATTCAGACATTTTCAGATCCTGCAACAACAAAAGCCCACAAATCAGAGCTACGGTAGCACACAAGATTTCCTCCCGCACCTGTCGGGGAGCGGTATGGACAGCAACCGCACTCAAAGCTGCAGTTCAGCTGAAAATGGTACTGTGTATGTTTTGTACGCCAACCGGCATGTCAATATGGGAGTGCAGTGACAGCTGAGCGGAGACTTTAATTATTCTGTATAAAATGTTTAAATTATACAAGATGAATTTGATGTTGATACTTACCAGATCTATCTATCTTGAAAGTGTTGTTAATGCTAATTTCACCTCATTAAGATGATTTGCGTCTCCGGTCTCAAAATAAACAAAAATCCAGCCGTAACCCTGCACTGTTTTGCATCAATCACATAATAACACATCAGCAAAATATAGATGGCGGTGTTGTTGTTTTGTTTTGTATTATTACGTCGGCGCAACGCGCGCGCGCCGTGATCGTGATCGTAGGATCGTACAGCTGCAGGCCAGGGCCTAGGGGGGGGGGGGGGGGGGGGAGGGGGGGGTGGGGGGGGGGGGGCATGTGCCCCTTACAAATTAGGGGCGGTTTTAAAATTTCGGACTTATCATTGGCCTATTAAGTACAGGGTAAACTGAAATAACATTAGAATTAACCACAAACGGGGCCACTGTTGAGTATAGTCATGTTTTTAAAGGGATCTAGTAAAGTATAGTATACTTTGTTTACAAGTGCAAAAAAGTGCATTGATGGGTGATTAATTAATTGTGTATTGTCCTCAAAGTGATGAGTGATTAATAATGTGTGTATTGGTGTGATCTGATATGTCCTCAAAGGGATGTGTAAAACAATCACGTTAATTGGATGTTTTTTGGCCGAGAAATGAGCAAAAATGCAAAATTATATTCACTATAACTCACAGTGCACTTACTTTGTACCCGGCTTAACTTCAATCAAAAACCTAAAACCTAAAAAACTAATCTAAGTAAGTTTTGCGGAGTTGGACAAGCACGAGCTGTAATTACAAACCCATCTCACTCACTTGTCACATCTGTAAAATAATGGAACATGTCATTTTCACCAAGATGTCATTAAAGGGGAATTAACCCTTATCCTTTTGACTTACTGGATGTGATGAGAGCATAACTACTACTAATATTCCCGATTACAAAAATAATCAATATTTAATGGACCACTGTCGTCTGCTTTCAATGCCCATAGGAGGCGGCCATTTCTTCAACTTCTCGCGGTGAAATGACGTGGCAGGCGGAGAACACAATAGCATTATCGTAACCCGCTATTATGTTCTCCGCCTGACACGTCATTTCACCGCGAGAAGTTGAAGAAATGGCCGCCTCCCGTTGGCATTGAAAGCAGACGACAGTGGGCCATAAGATATTGATTATTTTTATTATTGGGAATATTCATGAGGAAATAAATGACTAGAAAATGACAAGAGTTATGCTCTCATCACATCAATTTAGCCAAAAGGCTATACCTTCCCCTTTAACCATTTTGAGCAGCATGGCATCCTCTCTGAAAAGCAACATGGGTTCCGTCAACACCATTCATACGAATCTCAGCTGCTCCTCAACATACACGACATTTGAATGAATGAATGAGTGGATAACAAAAATAAAAGTTGTTGCTAACAATTTACATACCTAATGAATAAAACAATGTAGAGGATGAGGCCATTCTTTTATTAAAAGTAATTGCTCTCAAGGCCATTGTGTAACCTCAGTATTGTGTTAGTATAACATCAAACTCAAAGGTGCACTGCCCCAGACTTTCCCCAGACAATTAAGGTCATGACTGAATAAACGAATCCTATATATTACAAGGGCTTGTTTTGGAACAAAGTATCTAAAGCCAAGTGCCCACTGTGCGATTTGCGCCTGCGAATTAGCGCGATGATAGCGATCTCGATCGCACCAGTTCGCCGCGAGTCAGCCCGATTTCATTGCGTACGCGATCTTTTCAGTGTCCACTAAGCGATCTCGCGACTTCCCCTGGGAAATAATGCCTTGGCCCCATTTCCACGCATGCGTGCATGGTCGAGGAATACAGCCAGGTATTGTTCACTCTTGCTTGTTTTGACATCATCATGATCATCATTCTGCTTTTGGAGTTTTTTTTATAAGCTTATAATAGTGCCCACTGGCATGCGATTTGCGCCTAGCGATCAAGAGAGATCTTGCAAGAGTGGGAGCGGGCTGAGATCCATAGAAAAGTCGCGCAGTGGGTACCCAATGGTCGCACCTGATCGCCGTAACTCGCGTCTGCAGAGGTGGTGTCGGTAGCGGTCGCCGGGTTTTCGACATGTTCAAAAATTTGGCGACCTCCGACTTCGGTCGGGCACACTCGCAAGCAGAATCGCATAGTGAGCACGCCCAGAACGGCCTCGATCGCATGTTGGGCCGGATCGCACACATTCAAAAAAACTCCAAAAGCAGATGATGATATAAAATCAAGCAAGCGTGACCAATTCCTTGCTGTATTCCTCGACCATGCACGCATGCGTGGAAATGGGGCCAAGGCATTTCACCGGGGAAGTCGCCGTGAGATCGCAAAGAGATCTGGATAGATCGCATGGTCGACACTGAAATGATCGCATACGCAATGAAATCGGGTTGACTCGCTGCGAACTGGTGCGATTCCGAGGTCGTTAGCCCAATGCCCAGTGTGCGATTTGCGCCTGCAAATTAGCGCGAACTGATAGCGACCTCGGATCTGTGTGAATCGCACCAGTTCGCCGCGAATGCGATCGAGGCCGATCTGGGCGTGCTCACTATGCGATTCTGCTTGCGAGTGTGCCCGACCGAAGCCGGAGGTCGCCAAATTTTTGAACATGTCGAAAACCCGGCGACCGCTACCGACACCACCCCTGTGGACGCGAGTTACGGCGATCAGGTGCGACCGTTGGGTGCCCATTATACGCGAATTTTCCACGGATCTCAGGGGATCGCTTCCACTCTGGCAAGATCTCTCTAGATCGCTAGGCGCAAATCGCACAGTGGGCATTTGGCTTACTACTTTCCTACGAAGTACAGAGCATAAACTTATGTATACTAATGTTAATTCCAAATCAAATGTCTATCATATTCCAACAAAAAGAGTTACTTGTACTTCATTCAATAACTCATTTTTAATTTTCACAACTCCAACAATACGACTCTCTTTTCTCTTTGGCTTAATAATCATAAAATGTGTTTTCTTTATTTTAAAAGTAATCTTATTTGCATCACACCACTTACCAATGTGTTTTAAATTATCAGCTATTTCCAATACATTAATATCTGCTTGACTATATAGGTAAACAAGAATGGAAAATATTCATCAGCAAAGAGTCCGAAATTAAAGTAGTCTGATGATATATAGGCAAATCATTAATAAACATTTAAAACAAGTGTAGGGCATAAATCAGATCCCCGGGGCACCCCACATTTAATTGAAAACATGGCAAAAGTGGAACCATTATGATGCACAAACTGACGACGGTCACTTAAAAAATCATGAAACCAATTCAATTGAGTTCCTCGTACACCATAATTTTCTAACTTGCCTAAAAGTATTTTATCATGATTTATTGTATCAAAATTTGCTTTAGCAAAATCAGCAAAGACAATCATGTACAGTGACTCAACCTTCATCTTGAAACTGAATTAGCTGATTTATTAAACTAATCAACGATAACTTTGGAGGCTACTATGCTTTTCCCTAAATCCATACTGATGTGTATACAATAAATCACATTTCCCAAAACAATTACCTAAACGAATGATTCACTAACTTCTCAAAAACTGATATAGGCCTATAATTACCTGGATCAATTCTTGTACCTTTCTCAAACACAGGACTGACTCTGGCTATCTTCATATTATAGAAAGTGGGGAGACACGTAATAGTTATAATACACACCGTATTTCAATAGATTTACAGGAAAATTAACACTATACCTCATGACTTTTTCATATCGCAGTTCAAAATCACATTTTCAACCTCAGCATGAGTAATTGGTGACCAATGTACAAAGGGCCTGAACGGGGCCTGAACGATAAGCAACAGATCGATACCATCCTTCTAAATCCTTTGATAAGGTGCCACATGAACGACTCCTACTCAAACTATCATAATATACGTGGAAATCTTCTCAGCTGGAGTCGGTAAAGAACTATTAATATCTATTGTAGTTGGTGAGTTATAAATATTTAATTAATGTAATATAAAGATGTTTGTCTCTTTTCTCAGTCTCCTCGGGAGGAAGGAGGGGAAAAGTAGAACCATAATGTTCACTGCAATATTAACTAATTAATACTTGCACCTTGTTCACAGTCGACACCTAAGTTATTGTTTGCCTGTACCATCGATTGAAAGGACTTGAGGAGCAATAATACAGAATTTGTGAAAGCAAACAGAGCCGTATAGATTGTATTTCTGTGAAGCAAAGAGTAAACAGCGCCATCTTATGATAAAGAATAACTTGTACAGCCAGGCGGAAATGATCTTTTCAGATCGGACAGCCTAACAAACCAGAACAACAAGAAGAAGAAGAATGGGGTCACTTGCCAGCCTGACGGGCACACAATTTTAAAGGAATAGTTGAGTTTTGGTATACAGGGCGCTACACAAAATAATTTGTTTGTGAGATAACGAAAAACTGAGTGTCAAATTTGAAAGAATACAATTTTAATGACAGAATATACTTTATTTGATCGAAATGGCTGAAATATCCATAAACATAACCATGTGTGATATTTGTGGGGCCCCACATTTATTCATTAATTTTGGACGTGCCGTTAAAAATGCTTCCTCTTTTTTTACAAAGGAGGTTTTTAAAAAGTTGATTTTCTAAATATCTATATTCACTATTTCAACAAAACATCATATATTATGCACAATATTTTATTTTAAATGGTTGAAACTAATGAGTTTTTAGAGAGCGCCCTCTTGAGTTTTAACGGCTCTTTTTTTTATGATAACAGTCTTTTAACTTAGTCATTTGTAATCGTTATTCCTTCCGAGCATAGTGGAGTTATCTGTTATTTTGTAATGTACTGGTGCAGGTTTTGGTTACTAAAATTCAGTTTGACCAAAACTGTATACTCTCTTTACCTCAACTCAACTATCCCTTCAAGTGTCTGCGCTCTTGAAGCGTCTTATTTCGGCCTCGCATATTCATACCGTATGCCGAATTTACCTTTCATTCTTGAAGGTATTCAACAACAAACATGGCAATGCGGAATATATAAGATAATTAATTAATTAACGCTGTAAAGCGTCTTCACATTCGCATAAAATACTCCTTTATAAAGCCCTCGTAACTTGAGAAATTATAAGATAAAAATAAAAGTCTAATACTAGGCTTAAAGGGATCTAGTAACTTTGTTGACATGTGCAAAAAGTGATGAATGGTTGATGCAATGTATATTGTTGTTATCTAATATGTCCACAGGGTATTGTGTGAAAATTTCAAGTCAAATGGACATTGCATGGCCAAGTTATGAGCAAAAATGCAAAGTGATATAAACTAACTCACTGCACTCACTTTGTACACGGTATGAAAAACTCCGGGGCAGTTTTTCATATCTGAATACTTTGATCGTACATATCTTTGTAACGAAAGGGAAATTTGAAAAACCGAAACCTGTCCCATGATTTTATTGTTAATACGAATACAACAAGCTATGAGGGAACCGCTTGAATGAAAATTTTATTTTGAGGATTTGGACAATGTTACTAAGTCCCTTTAAGATTTGGTTTAGTCTTGAAAATGAGACTGATATAACATACCTGATATCAACAGTGGCGATTAATTAAGAATTGTATTTGATGTACAATTATAATAATGTGAATAAAGTTCCAACTTTTATTGTTCCTTTAAATACAAGTACATATTGAGTTTTATTAATTTTGTATTGTCTTGAAAACAATTAATTACAATCACTGCATTATACAAGATCCTCAAATCCTCTTTCCATCATGAACCACATACTTTGATAAAATAACTCATCGCCCACATTTATTCGAAGAGCGACCTTAATATACACTAGTGATTTATCTATTAGAGTCTATACTAGACCAATCCGGTTTCAAGTCTACGTCTGTCATAACTGGGGTGCTTCAAGCATGTTACTGATTGTTTAGGAGACAATAATACACCTGACACGCTGCATAACGGTTAAAACCTGTTCAAAATTATCTTATGTTGTACTCTTGGAAGCCCCCAGTTATGGCCCTATAGACTTAAAAACCGGATTCGTCTATATACCGCTCGGACTCTGATATAACATCCAAATAGTACGGATCCTAGAGTCCCTGATGGTAATAACACCCCCATAGGTCGGATAATGTTACAGACGCCCCCTTTCACGACACAACACAGCACTCGGATCGTGGTACAGATCAGCACGGCCATTGCAATATATCACAACATTAATACACAAGTTTAAAAGAAAGCTGAACAGTAACAGTAACATTAAACCAACCAAAAATTAGTTCATTACAATTAATTACAAATTTTTAACAAATTATTACATTAGGGGTGAAACCGCTATAATATCAAACCGCTATAATTCAAATGGTCATCATTATATTATAAAATTCAGTTTTGGACAAACTGAATTTTCGTAACCGAAACCTGCACCATAACATTACAAACTAATAGCTATAACTCCACCATCCTCGAAAGGTATACACAATTACAAACGTCAAAAGCCTGTTATCATTAAAAAAGAGCCATAAAAACACAAGAGGGCGCTCTCTAAAAAGCATTGGTTTAAAGCATTTTTTATTTTAACAAATTGTGCATGTGATGTTTTGCTGAAATAATGATTAAATATAGAAATCATCAACAACTATTTTAATCCTCTTTTGTAAAATTTTAAAAAGTGTAAGCATTTTATTTTGGTTTTCATCATCGAATAAATCTGGAATCCCAGGTCTATTCAGATAGGATATATTTATTGATATTTCAGCTGTTTCTGAACCGATTTTGATCAAATAAAGTTTATTCTGCCATTAAAATTGTATGCTCTTTCAAATTTGACACTCAGTTTTGCATTACCTCACCAAAACAAATTCTTGAAGCGCCCTCTTTACCAAAACTGAACTACACCTTTATTAAAATCAAAATTTCGTTTTAGTAAATAACTTAGCCAAAATTGAGATTTGATTAATTCATCAATTGCAAATTTTACCAAAATGTTGATGTCACAATGTCTTCAAATAATTATTACATTTAGATTTTGTTTTACTGGAGTAAAAGTCTTAAAGGGATCTAGTACCTTTGTTGACATGTGCAAAAAGTGATGAATGGTTGATACAATGTATAATTGTTGTTATCCAATATATCCACTGGGTATTGTGTGAACATTTCAAGTTAAATGGACGTTATATGGCCGAGTAATGAGCGAAAATGCGAATTGATATTCACTATTTCATTGCACTGACTTTATACACGATTACGACTATCCAGTGGATAGTTTGACATCTGAACACTTCAATTGTTAATATTTTTTTAACAAAAGGGAAATTCGAAAAATCAAAACCTGTCCCATGCTTCTATTGCTAAAACAAATACGACAAGGTATGAGGGAACCGCTAGAATCCCAATCGGATTTTGAGGATTTGGACAATGTTATACTAGATCCCTTTAAAGGGATCTAGTAACTTTATTGACATGTGCAAAAAGTGATGAATGGTTGATTCAATGTATGTTGTTGTTATCTGATATGTCCACTGGGTATTGTGTGAAAAGTTCAAGTTAAATGGACGTTATATGGCCGAGTAATGAACAAAGATGCAAAGTGATGTTCACTAACTCATTGTACTGACTTTGTACACGGTTTCGACGATCCAGTGGATATTTTGACATCTGAACACTTCAATCGTAAATATCTTTTTAATGAAAGGGAAATTTTTTTAAACGAAACCTGTCCCATGCTTTTTTGTTGATACGAACACAACAAGGTATGAGAGAACCGCTAGAAATTCAATTGGATTTTGAGGATTTGGACAATGTTACTAGTCCCTTTAAATACGATTTTAATACCAGTTTTCAGCATAGAAAATGCTAATTAAATTAAAATGTATTGCTTTATCTGAGTGTAGACCGAGCACATCAATATACTAGCACAACACAATGATATTTTGCTGGGAGTCCCGGGTAGACATGGCCATTTTTTTCCAAACTTCCCCAAAAAGATAGCGAGCTGGGAAAACCCACTCCGGTCCCTCGATCGTTGCCGCTGACTTGATTATTTCTGAGGGTAACTAGGGTTAGGGTTACCGTTAAGTCTTTAAAGAGATAGTTGAGTTTTGGTCAAACTGAATTTTAGTAACCAAAACATTACATTACAAACTTATATTTAAAACTCCACCATGTTCGAAAGGTATACACAATTACAAACGACTAAGTAAAAAGCCTGTTATCATTTTTAAAAAGAGCCGTTAAAACTCAAGAGGGCGCTCTCTAAAAACTCATTGTTTTCAACCATTTTTCATACAAAATTGTGCATGTGATGTTTTGTATAGAGATATCATCAACAACTTTTTAAAAACCTCTTTTGACATTTTTTGAAAGAAGTGTATTTTATGTATTTTCTTAAAGGGATCTAGTAACTTTGTTGGCAAGTGCAAAAAGTAATGAGTGATTAATACAAACGTGTCGTAGAGTGATCTGATATGTCCACAAAGTAATATGTACAAATTCCATGTTAATTGGATGCTTTTTGGCTGAGATATGAGCAAAAATGCAAAGTGATATTCACTAACTCATTGTACTTACTTTGTACACGGCATGTAATTATCACGTAGACAATTTCATATCTGAACACTTCAATCGTAAATATCTTTTGAACGAAATGAAAATTTGAAAAACCGGAATCTCTCCCGTGCTTTTATTGTTAATAAGATTATGATAAGGTTTGAGAGAACCACTACCGTATGAGTTCCAAGTATAAGTTTTGAGGTCTTGGACAATGCTACTAGGTCCCTTCAAGAGTCATGATATCGCCTGGCTATATAGACGATATATAAAATATTTTGAAATCAAATTTTACAACTATAAAAGCATTCGAACAGTGAACTTTCCAACCAAAACCCTTCATTTTTGTTTTCGGGAAGTACCAATATACTCAAGTGTACCTTAAATCAAGGCATTATTAAGTAGTTAGTGGAGAAAATAAGCAGCTGCCAGGTCAAGTATAGTCTGTTCATCAGATTCACTCGCTACGCGAGATGTTTTTCTGAGGGGGGCTGAGGCTTTTTGCCCGAATTATAATACCTCTCCGCCTTTTTTCCACCTCTTTGATGCCTGAAAACGATATGTTTGGATGGTTTAGTCCAAAAATAACACAATTTTGTCCGAATATGAGACGGTTCTGCCCGAAAATGATGCAATGTTGCTTTAAAAAGACACGACCTTGCCCAAATATAACATGAGTTTACGCAAATATTATTCAAGTATGCCGGAATATGACATTATTTTTTCCGAGTTGACCGTAAATGACATGGTTTTGCCTAAATTTGAGGTGCTGTTTTCCCGAATATGGCAAAATATGGCAGAAAATAGTTTCCAACCGAATGACGCCCACGTATGGGGGTCTAAGGGGCGGAGCCCCAATAAGCTTCTTCTTTTCCCTTTTTTTTTTTTTAGCCACTTAGAACTTTCAAGATGTACATTATATAATAGGAATACAAAGTCTATCTATCTTATTACAAAACAAGCTTTAATCTGTGCTCATTAAAAGTGTCTTGATGGCTCGAAGTCATACGTTTATTGAGTAAAGGGGCACCTACATTTGAGGGACATAATGGGGGTCCAGGGGGGCGGAGCCCCCCGAAGCTTTTCCGACATTTACAACTCCTATGACGTGTGCAAAAATTGTATAAAATAGTGAATATATTCGTAGCGTATTGTTAAAGGGCATAGCGAGGACAAGATTGAACGAGTATAGGTGGTCAATGGCCTTTATAACAGGGGCACATCAGCGCTAAAACTAAAGCTTGTTGATATAAGCACTTAGGAAATCAAATATTTTAAAAATTTGTTTATAATCGATACAAATATCAATTTGAATTTATGTAAGCTTGATTTACGATCTCTGCCCCAAGTTTTGCACATATGGGATACAGAGACCCCTTATTGCCTGATGGGGGTCTAGCTAGGGGGCGGAGCCCCCGGCAGCTTTTGGATTTTTGCAATTTGGCACATTCAACATAGGGTTTAAATGGACTTAGTAACATTGTCCAAATCCTCAAAATCCAATTGGAATTCTAGCGGTTCCCTCATACTTTGTTTTAGTCGTATAAGCAATAAAAACATGGGCCAGGTTTCGTTTTTTTTTCCATTTCGTTCAAAAGATATTTACGATTGAAGTGTTGGGATATGAAATTATCTACGGGACCTTTTCAGCCGTGTAGAAAGAAAGTGCAATGAGAATTTGCCAGAATACTACAATTCAAAATAACAAAGCACGTTGCAATGGATGAAAATAGATCTAGGTGGGAAAACCCACTCGATCACGCCTGTTGAACTTCTGAGAGAGCGGAGGTGTCTTATCGCCATTCTACTCTAAATGTGGATTGTTATTTGGTTACCAGCCTTGGGCTCCTAATTGGCTCAGACTTCCCACAATGCATGATTTGCACCATCTGGCGTAGTCATGCAGAATGATCGTGCATAGGGGAGGGGGGGGGGGGCTTCAAAACATATATGTAGTTCCTTGTGTATCTCTTTAATTGTTTTAACCCCATATTTCTGTAGTTGTCTCTCTTCAATCAATTTAATAATTTCTTACATCAAAGATACGCTATTGGGTAACTTGCACAACTGACAGAATGTTCATAACAAATCGGGAATTCTCAAAACGTGAAATCTTGCCTCACTTGCCCCTTATACATAGCTGTATACGCCTTTTCAATTTCGTGTTGAAAAGCATCCAGGTACGCGACTGAGATTTCTGAGATATATAACTGACATTGTAGTGGCCAGGGCATTCGTTGTAAACTTTCGTGAGCTAACGGAGCTATAGTTTCTGTGTCGTGTTAGAAAGTTAGTCACCAAGTAAGGATTTGATTTGATTTTCAAGTGGAAAGGTTGGTTTCACTTTAACATGATTTCGAGCAATGTGAGGCGGCTGTTATGGACCTCTTCCATTCTGATCCAAGCTCTCTTCATTATGGGTAAATATGAAATAATTTAGATATTGGCGCAGCGAGTCATTATTTATTTCATTATTTTGTTTGTATTTATTTATTATTTATTTATTATTTTTATTTATTTATTTATTCACTTATTCATTTAGCCTATTTATTTTTATTTATTTTTTGGTTGGGGGGGGGGGGGGGGGGGGGGATCATCGAGGAAGTGGGCCGACAGAGCTGTAGGGGAGTGTGCGGGAGTGAATATAGCCCTGCCACGCTAGGGATTTCGGGTATTTAAAAATGGGTTTTAAACTAAACTTTTCTCTCTTTATGAAAATTCGTATCAACATTTTCAAATCAAGCATGAATTCTTATAAATGTTTACACATTTACTAATTAGATTTATAAATAAAATATGAAATAAGCTCACATAATATAGGTTTTCTCGGCCAATTTAGTAAGCTTCCCATTTGTTTTGATAAGCGTGTCATTCAATTTCGCGAAAATGAGCTGAAGGCTTGCAATTGTGGTTCAAAATTGCATTTTTTCATACGATTTAGCTCTTCGGTCGGTTGCGGTTCGGGTTCGTTATTCCGAAGGTTCGTTATTCCGAAGGTTCGTTATTCCGAAGGTTCGTTATTCCGAACACGCAAATTTCCTATACCTGATGTGTTCGTTAATCCGAAAATGAAATAGGGTTCGTTAATCCGAACATTTGTTGCATTATTCCGAAGGTTCGCTATTCCTAAAATGAAATCGGGTTCGTTATTCCGAAGGTTCGTTATTCCGAAGGTTCTTTATTCCGAAGGTTCGTTATTCCGAAGGTTCGCTATTCCTAAAATGAAATCGGGTTCGTTATTCCGAAGGTTCGTTATTCCGAAGGTTCGTTATTCCGAAGGTTCGCTATTCCTAAAATGAAATTTTGGTTTGTTATAATGCTATAATTTCATATAAAGAGATAAAATAAACTTAAATGTTTGATTGGTCTGGCCAATGGAGGGAAAGGGGGAGGGGTATGCTTAATGCAGGCTGTAAATTTACTATAATAGTATTATAACAAACCCGATTTAATTTTCGGATTAACGAACCCTATTTTATTTTCGGACTTATGAAACTTCGGAATAACGAACCTTCGGAATAATGAAACTTCGGAATAACGAACCTTCGGAATAATGAACCTTCGGAATAACGAACCTTCGGAATAACGAACCTTCGGAATAACGAACCCGATTTTATTTTTGGATCAACGAACCATCGGAATAACGAACCTTCGGAATAACGAACCTTCGGAATAACGAACCTTCGGAATAACGAACCTTCGGAATAACGAACCTTCGGAATAACGAACCTTCGGAATAATGAACCTTCGGAATAACTGAACCTTCGGAATAACGAACCTTCGGAATAACGGACTGTAACCAAGTGATTAACCACTTTTAGCATTCAATTTAAAAGAACACGCTATTTGCATTAAATTTCGCCAACGGATTTCACGGAAGGCGGTATTACGTAATCACGAATTTACTCGCTTTAAATTGAATGACAATTTTACGAAATAGAAACACGTTTTAAATCGAATGCAAACAAAATGTTTTCGAAAGATCGTTTTATGAATTCGATTGTAAAAAAAGAATTTGAACTGTAAAATACAGCTGCGGTGACAAAATCAGAGAAATTGAATGCACACAAAATGAATTCCTGTGGCCAACTTACGAAATTGACCGATAAATCCTATATTTTCGGCAATTACAGCAAAAGACAATTTCTTATAAACTTTTCCTTCAAATCTATTTGTAAAAGCTTATAGTAACTGTTAAGAGTAATGTTTTTTTTAGTGGTTTAATTGATCGGTTTTGAATTGATTACACAAATACAACATACCTGAACAATTACATATAAATCAAATAGTCAGAAATCAATTTAACATTCGACCAACTGGCTGTAGACAAACATCTTGTTTCCAATTACAGATCCGAGTCTGATGGTGTCCGTTGTACATGGAACCAGTCCAGAAGCAGGTAGGCCCATACACATTATCAACTTGCATGTCGCTAATCTTAAAGGGGTCTAGTAACATTGTCCGAATCCTCAAAATCCAATTGGAATTATAGCAGTTACCTCATAACTTGTTGTATTCGAATAATAGAAGCATGGGACAGGTTTCGGTTTTTCGAATTTCCCTTTCGGTAAAAAGATATTTACGATTGAAGTGTTCAGATGTTAAACTATCCACTGGATAGTTGTAACAATGTAAAAGGTCAGTGCAATGAGTTAGTGAATATCACTTTGCATTTTTGCTCATGATTCGGCTTTAACGTCCATTTAACTTGCAATTTTCACACAATACCCTTGGACATACATGTATTATTTAACAACGATACACATTGGACCAACCCTTCATCACTTTTTGCACAGTCATGTCAGCAAAGTTACTCGATCTCTTTAATCTTCGACGCAAAGCCCTGATCGCGTAAGTAGGAAGCCATATTAACCAAAGAATACCCTCATTAAATGTTGATAACTCTGGATGAGATATGAAAAATCATTCTGTAAAACTTGGAGTGAAGTCGAGCCATAGCAAAGTCAAGTAAATCATGACTCAATTTCCTACAGGCGAAATCATCCTGGTGACCAACACATCGGGGATCTACAAGTCTGAGGGCAACGGTTCGAGCCTCGAGAAGATCCCCATATTCGATGTCGGCTCGCCGTTTGGAATCGACGTCGACGTCGAGTCGCAGGTCATCTTCTGGACAGACACGAGCTCGAGAAAGATCAAACGTGTCGGTCTCAACGGCGGCAATGCGGAGGTCATTGCATCCACGGATAACGGTAAGTATCTTAAAGGTACACCTGTAGAGTGTCAGATATTGCCCAAAATGAAATTTGAGACTTCAATCCTATACCAAAATCATTGTAAGATATGTCTGAATGATGTGTGTAAGATTCATCGAAAAAGAAGACTGCTTTCCTGGTTAAAAGAAAGAAAATTTGCGTCAGCTTTTACAACTAATTACAGTATGACGCTTATGACGTTTACGACCGTCTGTAGACGCTCTTGAGCTGGATGATTATCAATGATATAGATAGCTTCATACTAAAGGGGCATTTGAAAAGATCGAACCCTTTTTTATTCTTTTTTTACCATAAGCTAAACAACACGGTAGAAGAGTAATGTGGAAGCTCAAAGTAATTTTTGTGGAGTTTAGACACTTTCAGGTGCACCTTTAATCATAAAATATATCCTTCCACTTTCACATGAGGCTCGAGTAAGATGGCCCTTTAAAGAAATCGGCATCGTGTCCATCAGCACTGAAAAGCCTACTGCAAACAAAGCACGTCGAGTTGAGATTGGTTTCATCCATTCTAAATTAGAAATTGTGCGTGTGATGTTTTGTTAAAATAGTGATTAAATAGAGAAATCATCACCAACTATTTTAAAACATCAACATTTTGGAAAAGTGTAAGCATTTGTTTCAACAGTTGGTTCAAAATTATTGAATTAATGTGGGGCCCCATTAATGGTTATATTAATGGATATTTCAGCCGTCTCTGAACCGATTTTCATTAAATAAAGTTTATTCTGTCATTAAAATTGTATGCTCTTTCCAATTTCACACTCAGTTTTTCATTGCCCTCTATACGAATACTCAACTATCCCTTTTACATGTACAAGTGAGAGTGATTCTTTATACATGATTTATGTCCAAATATATAACCAAATATTGGGAATTAGTATGGTTCGGTTTTGATAAAAAATTGCGAAATTATTGCCAATGATTATTGCTAGTAATTGATGACGTCATTATTTCACTCCACGTTCCAAAAAAAGGTCCAAAGGGAATAGCGGTTGACCCAGCGGATGAACGCATCTTCTGGACAGACACTGAAACCGATTCCATTGAGTCAGTCAAGTACGATGGATCAGACTGGAGAAGGTTGACACATTCCGCTAACAGGGACCAGACGGCAGTTGCAGTCGACACAGTTCACAGGTGAGATTGAGATGTCTGACTGATTCCCAGGTGAAAGTCGACGTTGTGATACTGATAGAGGACGCTTTTCAAAGATCTCATCTCACCACAGACATGACAGAAATACAATATAAAACACATTACGGATTCATAATACGCTGCATGCTCTGTATATATAGCTAGGAGTGCGATGAGGGATCTAATTCTTTCTTGTTCTGAAGACAGAACGCGCTTAGATACGACATATAGTTTCGCATTGTACACTTGTGTGCGTGTGTGTGTGTGTGTGTGTGTGTGTGTGTGTGCGCGCGTGTGTGTGTGTGTGTGTGTGTGTGTGTGTGTGTGTGTGTGTGTGTGTGTGTGTGTGTGTGTGCGTGTGTGCGTGTGTGTGTGTGTGTGTGTGTGTGTGTGTGTGTGTGTGTGTGTGCGTGCGTGTGCGCGTGCGTGTGCGTGCGTGTGTGCGCGCGTGCGCGTGCGCGTGTGTGTGTGTATGTGTTTGTGTGTATAAGTGTGTGCGTGCGTACGCATATCGACCAATTACGAACGTCTGAAAACACGCTTATCAAATAATGTCACACACAATCCGATGACGTCCTTGGTTGATGAAACCATAAAGACATCATTTGAAAAATAATTTTTGCTGATTCCTTAACACACTAGAGCATGTATTTAATAAAATAAAAAAATATTTAAAAACAGTCCTCGGTTGTGTGTGTGTCATCACTTGATGATTTTCAGACAATCGGCCATCGGTTGAATGGGGTTTAATTCACTCTCAGCTCTTATTCTGAGTTATGCTCATATTGAAGTATATAATTATTGTATAGTAAATTGATTTTCTTCTGGATAGAGGTCAAACTAATATAGCTGTAAACTTGATGATAAATGTCTGTTAAGACGTATCACCTAATTCGTCGATGACGAATTTCCTGTCTAGTTATTATGAATAAATGCTGTAAATTATGACTCATTGTTGCAACAACTTAAAGGGGCTATTTATTGACTTTGAATTCAGAATCAGCTCATATTTCCATATTTCATACACAATCAATATCACGATTCACGAATATTATATGTAAATTTCTCAAAACATTGTTACTAAGAAGTTATCATCAATAAAATAGTGGTAATTCGTAAGCCCATTATGGCATCAAAAATCCCGCCGAAACCAGCTAAAATACTGAGACTTCAGTGTGTGGTCGAGTTATCATCATTAGCAGACGATGTACAATAGATAACAAACACATTTTATAGTGCCTTTTTAAAATGACTCTGTTCAATCATCCCTTTTTATTAAAGGAACTAAAGAGTACAACATAATGTTGTCACTTATTCCATAGTTGATGACTTGTCTGCAGAAAAAAAAACTCCATGGAAATAAACACAGTAGTGATTTTAGGCTAATTTTCTGATGCCAAATTTCACTTAGTAGCCCGTTTACGCCCACATTCAGGGTCCATAATTAGCAGCGTGATTGACACTTCATCGGCTTACGTCAACTAGAGAATTTAGAGAGGCGTCGGGTACAGAGACTATGGGGCGAAGTTCTTTAGATGACGTCACACCAATAGAGGGCAGCATAATCGATTTTGGCGATTTAAAAGGGGCGTTCCCAGGACTTTTAATAATTGCCTAATTGTGAAAATTAGGCCATCTAGACGCTGTAGTTCCTCTTAAAAGCACAATTTTCCCGTAAAGCATGCTAAATAGAGTTTTTAAAATCTATCACGTCGCCCATAAGTATCACACGCATTACTGCAAATTCAGCGACACCCGCATCAAAATAGAGTTGTTGAACAAGGGCTTATAGAATCGTGCCCAGACCTCGGCGGGTCTTTCAGGCAGATAAAGTAGGACGGTGTGTGACGGGTGTGTGACTTACTTCATTGAATTTGTCTTTCTTTCCGTAAAGGCCCTATCTCACTGGCCTGGAGACTGGAGACCATCAAGGCAACTGAGAGGAGAATGTTGCGGCGACGTATCCGCGACACTGCTTGACGTTGCTTGACACACTTTAGAGACCACGTGACTGAGGTCTTTATCATCTAGTTGTAGATCTAGGTATATAATAGACAGGCAGAAGTCACGGCGACGTTTCCGCAACATTGTGGAGACCCATGGCGACCTATCGGAGACGTTGCGGTGACGTCGCGGAGACGTCGCCGCAACTGCCGGAGACGTTGCGGAGACCTCGCCGCGACGTCGCGCGACGTCGCCTTGGTGAGATTGCAAGCCATGTTCGGGTCTCCCGAGTCGCCGCGACTACCGCGACTGCTCAGTCGCGGCGACGTCTCCGCCAGTGAGATAGGCCCTTTAATGTCTTCGAATGAAGATCATTGTGCAGAGGTGGAGGTAAACCTTATTTACAAAATGCAATGAAATACATTCGCTTTCAAAACATTTGTCGTTGTTTAGTACAAAGAGCGCTTGTTTTTTATTCTTGCGATGGGGTTTTATATTGGTGTTGTACTAGGATATCGTGATGGTATGGGACATAAAAAAGTATGCATTATTCTCATATTTTGTGATTTTTAATGGATATACACTTTAAAGACATAGTTTAAATGATATGAGTATGTTATACGGTTTATTCTTGGCAAGACCACTTTATTCTTTCTCTGCAGGAAACTGTACTGGACAAATACGGGAAGTTACCTTCGATCGAGTTATTCATACTCCCATCGCAGAACAACCGAGTATTACCGAGAGATAAGGAGCGCACAATATAATGGACAACAAAAACGGGAATTAGTGGATGTAGGCTCAACGTATCAGCCGAGTAGCATCGCCATAAATGCTGATGGTAACTATCAAGGGCGTCGATTTCTTCTCGCCATTGGGGGGGACAATTCGTCATTTTGACAATCTCTGGCGAGGGAGCGAAGCGACAACCCAGCAGCGTGCCCGGGTTTTTATGGCTGAGGGGGGGGGGGGGGGGGGGGCAAAGCTGTTTAGAAATTGGAAGATTATTAAGTGCACATTGCAAGCATCATGTTATGAGCTGGGCTTTGTCCAATACGAACTTTAGCCTGATAGATACATATATTGCAAGCATTCTGATGGAACCCTGAATAGCATCAGTCATGGGATGCCCACATTGGGAAGCTTATTGGGGGTCCAGGGGGCGGAGCCCCCGGAAGCTTTTGGATTTGTAATATCCAGATATAAAGATGTTGTCTATATGTAAATATAGAGTTAACTATTCTTTAGTTAATTGGCTTTTGAATTAGCTGTTTAGAGATTGGAAGATTATTAAGTGCACATTGCAAGCATCCTGTTATGATGAGGGCACTGGCCAAGTATGGATGAATGTTAGCCTGATATAGATAAATACTGTCGATTGCAATCATCCTGATGTAACCCTGAATATATTAAGTCAAGGGATACCCACATAGGAAAGCTTATTGGGGGTTCAGGGGGCGAAGCCCCCGGAAGCTTTGGGATTTGTAATATCCAGAAATAAAGATGTTTTATAATATGTTAATAGGAAATACAAAGTTAACTATTGAATAGTTAGCTGAATTTTAGTGAGCGAAGCGCAAACGCACAGTGGGTCAGGATCGCCTGAAAGTTTGCCAAGAGAGAAGTCCTGAATAAAATTATTTAATGAGTACATGGCTGGTACTGGGTAAAATAACCTTAATGGGGGTTCCAGGGGCGCAGCCCCGGAAAATTTTGGATTTGGGCAGTTTAGCATTACCAAAAAATGGTTTAAAGAAGACTATAGTAACAACTTCCATTCATGAGAGGGGGCAATGTTCCTTAATTTTAATGTTATTATATATTTTTGAACCCCAAATATTGGGGGGGGGGGGGGGGGTGATAATACAGGCCATCCCCCCACCTGAAATATTGGGGGGGGGGGATATATCCCCCCATCCCCCCCGTGATCGACGCCCCTGGTAACTATATAACTTACTCAACTCTGCAGAGACTGTTTTGTAAGAGTTCAAATAGAGGGGGCGGATGTTACGTGCTCCATTAATTTGACCAGAAAATACTAAACATAGGGGAACATTTATACAAAAATTAAAGAAAAACATAATGTAATCTGAGGGGCACCTGAGGTAAGTCATTCAACCCTGCAATATCTACCATTTTGACGGACATCCCCCCCCCCCCCCCCCCAAATCTGGGGGTTGCTATTGAGGGAAGATTAGTCTTTGGTATTTTAGGGAAATTGCCTTAAATCGGCGTTTTTAGCTTCAAAGAGTTATGTGACTGTGCCCCATAAGTGATACTTGAGGATTTTTTTTCTAGACACACCCCTACCCTCCATGCCCATGCACTCAGAAGGTTGCCTTTTTTCGTTGCAAAGATTTTGTGAAAAAACAGTTTGTAGTAGCACTCCTTCAGCCTGTAGTAGCACAAGTACCCCACAAGTCGGGTGCCCACAAGTATACCCATGTAAGTATGTGTGTGTGTGTGTGTGTGTGTGTGTGTGTGTGTGTGTGTGTGTGGGTGTGTGTGCGTGTGTGTGTGTGTGTGTGTGTGTGTGTTCCGATCTTGTCCGCCGATGGGAACGGACGTGTAGAGAAAGAGCTCCGGCTCTCGCCACCACCCCTGGACTTATTGTTATGTAGTGGTTGTATCAAACACCCTCCCCCTTCTTAGTAAAAGTACCAGTACCCTCACACGCCCCTTCTAGATAATATCTTTACTCTATTGACCCTCTGAATCATACCCACTGTTGTTTTATAATCAATGTTATCTCCCAAGTTGGTAAGATTCGACTTCCTTCCAAAAAGCCCCCTTGTTCAGATCTTATCTTGTTTATAAACCTGACTCCCCCTTCCATCAATAACAACCTCTGATGGTGCCGCCTCCCGCTTCCCTTCTCTTTTTACCACTCCGGAACAGATTGTATAAACAATCTCTGATATTGCCGGTTCTGGTTCTTCTCATCTATCTTGAGAAACCGTTTGATCATGCCCTAATGAGGTTTAACCTCCTTGGTAGATAAGATGACATGTGCTTGGATTAAGAAGAAAGAGAGAGTCTTTCTCACCTCTCTAAAACTATATATTGACGTGTACCCCTGGTAACAGAAAGGGAACTAGCTCAGACCTTCACTAAGCTAGTACATGTGCTTATTTCTTCTGGCTACTTATTATATACCATTCTACTGTTTCATGTGAGAACCGTTTGAATACTCTAAAGTTTAGAGTATGAATAAATAATACATATTACTCCGGAATATATGCCTCACGCTTCCTTCATTAATGTACCTCTCTGCTGAACAATTATAATATCCGATCCCTACACAACATGGTGGAGAACCACGGCTTTCTAGACTTTAGTTCTAGATAATATTTTCATGGATGATCACCAGTAACTATTATACAGGACCCGTTGTTCTGAACTCTACTGTTTTCTTCAATTCGTTAGTGAACCACCAACAACTATATCGTTTTAGACGGGTGGTTGCCATTTGCTTTGAGCCCGACTTTCCTTCTGAATGACATGTAAAGCTGTCATTTTCGTCACATTTAGCACGATACTACAAATCAAGCTCGTAACATCTGACATCGGCACGATATCCCACTACCATGGTGCAAATGTATCGAAGCAGCTCGACCGCCGATACGTAGGAGGAGAAGAGCACCTTACAGACTAGGCTAGCTTATCTCACATGGCTTTTGGGTGACCACTTCACCAAGCATGATGAGCCAGGTCGACCACGACATCGGTGATGACGACGACGATGATGGCGATGACGACGATGACGACGACGATGAAGAAGGAGACGATGACGACGACCATGAAATCGATGACAGCACCACAACTGGACATCGACATCGACTCCAACAGCATCATCCTGGACATCACCGGGAACACCGGGGACGATGCAGATGGCACAGAACGATGACGACTGTCGGTCAATCGTTCATAACAAATTGAACTGTAATCAACTTGACCCTGTCGATATTTCCCAATTCATAGAAGTAGTTCGGTAAGTGAAACATTTTGTTGTTCCAAGTATGTGAGTGAGTGTAAGAGAGAACAGTTTTTGTGGTATCGTTTTTACTTGGTAGGCCTAATATTTTTCATTATCTGTAATTTTTGGTAGATATATTATTTACAATATGTTTGTAGTTTGCACTGTTTTAATTTAGTTTGTGTGTCAGTATAATTTAGTTCTTAGTTGTTTTAGCTCTTATTCGAACTTTCTATTTTATATTGACTAATCAGTATTTATATTTGTTACTATAGTAATTTGCTTGTCTGTTGATCGCAACCTTGACCAAAACGACCACAGACCAACAAGACAAATGAAATACTATTTGGACAACCATTATAAATGCCGACTAGGAAGATTTATATGATACAATACTTATTCTACCTTTTTATTTTATATTGATTCATCAGTATTTATATTTGTTATTATAGTAATTTGCCTGTCTGTTGGTTGACCTTGACCAAAACGACCACAGACCAACAAGACAAATGAAATACTATTCGGACAACCATTATAAATGCCGATTAGGAAGATTTATATGATCAGATGATACAATACTTTTTTAAAGTATAAATAGTTGATTTATTGAAAAGGAGAATGGAGCTAAAGTTACTTTAAAATTGGGTGAAACGTTTAACGAATTTAATATCTAAATGTGCGCCCATGGTTATAGAAACAGTTATCAGTGGCAGTATGACGATATTAAAACTGACAGAAAAGTCAGTTCACTTCTTAAATGAAGAGTGTCTCTGCAGTATTGGTATACTGAACAAACCACATGCGCATCAGGATATTTGAGTATTTTTTTTCAATTTAAGCTTTTTTTTTCAATGCAGATTTAATGTTAGGTTTGTTTTACTTTAAAATGTAATGGAAAGTTTAATGCATTATATAGTTAAATGTGCAATCGGTTATAGATGCAGTAATCAAACGCAGTTTGACAAACTAAAGCTGACAGAGATCAGTAAACTTCATTCTAAATGGAGAATGTCTTATGTGCGATTTTTTGGTACTGAACAAACTATGTGCATATTAATTATTGTAGACATTAAATTTGTTAAGAATAGAAGAAAGAATAAGAAGAGCTTGCATTAGTCATTTTATTGAGCATTACAGGTATTACATTCGTGTTTGTGAGACTAAATTATCATTACGTTGCTTTTGACTAGCAGATTTAAAAGTATCTGTTCGATTTTGATCCCTTTTAGCCCTATTTTTGTGTGATTGAATTTAATGGGAAAGGTGTTTGATCGTACTGCATTTCCATGCGCTTGCTTCATCGACTCATTTCTTGATGAGCATGTAAATATATTCTGTATTCACAATTTATGTAATCCTAAGAAGTTGCATACGATTGATATACAATTGATATACAGGTATTATGGAAATTAGGTATTACCCTCATTTAGCGCTCCCGTTGCTTTCATTTATATACTGTATTTACATTTTTTGTAACCCTTGCAAAGTTACATTTATGTACAGTATACTCACAATTAATGTAAACCTAGCCAAGTTACATACAAAGGCTAAAAGACGATTATACAATTGATAAGTTTGATACCCTCATTTAAGGATGTTAAGGCTATTATGGTCATTTTGTTTCTATACAATCGTTCGTATCTGTTTCTCGTATGGATTGATTTAGAAGTTTATTACATGCCGTACGATTTTGATAAGAAAGTTAGTGCACAAACTTGAATTATGTTGTGCTAAGATTTTTTTTGGTTTGATAAGCCAATACAATATTTGTTAATGGACGACATTGTATCGTATTACATCACTTTGATGACTTAGACAGGTTGAACTATCCTGCGTTACGATTATGTGATAAGTTTGAATGCACTTGTTCATTATGTTCATCGATTTAACATGATTGCATAAATGCAACATACAAAACAGGATAGATTTGATAGTTTGTTAATTCTATGTTGATACTTCATTTTAAGTACACCGATCGGAGCCTTTTAACATAGACTGCTGTCAACACCTTGAGCGCTCCTGTTAATTTGTTTTGCTTTATAATTGTGTTGATATGATGCTTTGGATTATTAGCATTTACACGTAACTTGGTTATAGTTACGATTGTATGGAATTTTTCATAACAACAAGTATTAGGATTACTTGTTTGTCCTGGTTAAAGGAATATAGAATGATGAAAAGTATTGTTAGAATGTTTTTTTTTGTTTCACACATTACAGTGTATTACCACTTTTTATGTGGTTGATGAACATTTATATTTCTGTTTGTGTTATTAGTGCAAAAGTCTGCACGTTACTTTTGAAGTTATAATTTGTTAACCTGAACAGTGCATAAGTCTGCATGAATGTTCATAATTATTAAGTGTATAAGTTTACACTAGTTTGTTTTTTGTGCATAAGTCTGCACTATTTTTAGATTTAGTACATGATACGTATACAATATTCATTATTATATTGGCAACATGGAGTGTATCAATGATTAAGTTTTTTGATATGATAATCTCACTTTGATAATTTAATTGAGAGAGAGAGAAAGAGTGATTTACGAAAGAGGAAATGGAACAATGGAATAACGTTTCACTTATCACCCTTCATTTATTCAATCGTTCATTCATAATTTGTTTATATTTTGTTTAATACCATTTATCAAACAGTTCACGTTTAGTTCTCCCTTAATTTTTTTTTAAAAAGACGGAGAGGAGCCTCTTTTTCTAAACAAAGGGGATGTTATGTAGTGGTTGTATCAAACACCCTCCCCCTTCTTAGTAAAAGTACCAGTACCCTCACACGCCCCTTCTAGATAATATCTTTACTCTATTGACCCTCTGAATCATACCCACTGTTGTTTTATAATCAATGTTATCTCCCAAGTTGGTAAGATTCGACTTCCTTCCAAAAAGCCCCCTTGTTCAGATCTTATCTTGTTTATAAACCTGACTCCCCCTTCCATCAATAACAACCTCTGATGGTGCCGCCTCCCGCTTCCCTTCTCTTTTTACCACTCCGGAACAGATTGTATAAACAATCTCTGATATTGCCGGTTCTGGTTCTTCTCATCTATCTTGAGAAACCGTTTGATCATGCCCTAATGAGGTTTAACCTCCTTGGTAGATAAGATGACATGTGCTTGGATTAAGAAGAAAGAGAGAGTCTTTCTCACCTCTCTAAAACTATATATTGACGTGTACCCCTGGTAACAGAAAGGGAACTAGCTCAGACCTTCACTAAGCTAGTACATGTGCTTATTTCTTCTGGCTACTTATTATATACCATTCTACTGTTTCATGTGAGAACCGTTTGAATACTCTAAAGTTTAGAGTATGAATAAATAATACATATTACTCCGGAATATATGCCTCACGCTTCCTTCATTAATGTACCTCTCTGCTGAACAATTATAATATCCGATCCCTACACAACATTATTATAGCAATTTTCAGTTAATATTTGCTTCTGTGGCTTATATGTTGGATTCACGATGTTCTTCACAATATTTAGTGGACAAATTTCATCTCCGGTCGTCAATTTGATGCATATTTACGTGATTTTGGAGGGCAAGTTACTCTACTGACATTTGCATGCAAGGTATGGTATGTGATCACGTGACAAGAACCGCGCCATTCGAATCAATGCTGTGTACTCGCCGCAAAGCCAACGCCCTTATGCCTATGCACAGCTGCAGCCGATATAGATTATGAATAGGGGACCGGACACCCTCCCTGAAATTTGAAAGCCACATGTATGTTACGAGATGCTTTATTTTTCCTGTCTTGGTAGTCAAAAATCAAATCTACACTGGTATACCTGCGCCAGGTTGATTTTATTACGTAACACTTTTCGCGGCATTTTCATCACCCCATACCTACAACATTATCACCTTTGCTAAAAAAAAGAAGAAAAACGACTCGAGCGAGCTGAAGTTAATCGTTCTTTGAAACATTCCGGTTCAGTTATTCATCGGATTAGTGACATTGTATGAGATTCTTCCATCATTATGTCTGCACACGAAACACGCGGAGCTATCAAGAAAAAGCAAGGTCAAGGACCAGGGGAAGGACAAAAATCTACTACCGATGAACCACCGGTTACACTATCGGAAATGCGGAAATGTTTGGAGGATATGTCTGAAAAAATCTGCAAAAAAATTGACAATATAACTAAAGAAGTATCTGCTCTTACATCGAAAGTAAGCGATCTCGAAGCAAGTGTTACATTCAATGGTGATAATATTGCGGAAATTCAACAAACCGCAATTCCGAAAATGCGCTCTGACACCGAACGGGCCATGGCCGGATTAGAGGAAAAAATGCTCGCGATGGAGATATATAACAGAAAGAATAACCTTCTTTGTTATGGTATCCCCGAAGACAAAAAGGAGGACATATACGAAGTTATGAAAAAAGTGTTTATAGCCCTGGGTATGGAGGAGCGGGAGGCCGCAAGGATCTACATCGCAAATGCCCACCGACTGCCAAGACGTCAGCAGGCTGCCGCCGCGACCCCCAATGCCGGAGCTGAGCCAGCAACGACCGGGCAGAGTCCACCCCCCATCATAGTCAGATTTATGGCTATGATGGAACGCGATAGAGTCCTGGCGCTTTTTGAACAACAGCAAAGAGATCGCGGGAGGTCCAGCCGGGGTCGGCCAGATCGAGATCGCGGGATCGAGAACCGAGACCAGCCGGATCGAGATCGCGGGATCGAGAACCGAGATCAGCCAGATCGAGATCGCGGGATCGAGAACCGAGATCAGCCAGATCGAGATCGCGGGATCGAGAACCGAGATCGCGGGAGGCCCGACCGAGATCGGCTGATCGGGATGGACGCCCCCTGGCGATTGACGGTGCGTACGGATTTGCCGCCCATGCTGAAAAGGAGACGCGGTGTCTTAGCAACGAAAGCTTTCCACCTGAGGAAGGAACGCGGCCTGTCAACTAGAATAATCGTACGCGGAGTGGAGGTGGTTCTTCAGTGCAGAGAAAAGGGGACTACCAAATGGATCAGGGTTGATGTCACCGACTGAGTTACTACAGCATAATGGTTGATGACGAAAGAACATCAAAACAACCAGGACAGAAAACCAATAAGAAATGAGTAAGAAAACTAAACAATTTCACTATATATCTTTTATTACTTGAAAAACGTTGTTTTGAATTGGCCGACCTGTTTTAATTAATATTAAATTATATACTGCTTCCCCAGCTGATAAACAAAAGAAGGATGAAGAAGAAAACATTTTTAAAAAGGGGGAAGAGAGGAAGAGAGGAAGGAGGAAGAAGGAAGAATGAAGAAGATGGCCTTTATAACAAATAAAAGGAGAAAGAACGATAAGATGGGCCTAATTTATATAAATTTTTTTTTGTTCTAATTTATTTTTAAATATATATATATTAAATTGCCAATGTCATGGAAGAATAAGCCGCCTTATTTGGTATAAAAACAAAATAAATCAATCAAAAAAAAAAAAAAAAAACTGTAAGGAGAAATAGGCTGAAATAATGTTTTATTTATTTATTTATTTTTATTTATTTATTTTTTTGTTTTTGTTTATATATATATAATTAAAATTGCCAATAATATGGAAGAATAAATTTGGCGTATTTGTTATGAAAATATACTTATGAGAACCTTCAATGTGTAAAGAGAAAGAGGCTGAAATTAGGTACTTTTGGGTTTTTTTTGTTTGTTTTTTTTTTGTTTTTTTTTGTTTTGTTTTTTTGTTTTTTTTTTTATTTTCTGGCAATAAAAGGGATATGTATTGCTTCCCCAGTTGATAAAAAAAAGAGGAAGATTATTGTTATTATTATTAATGTATAATTAAATTGCCAATGTTATGGAAAAATAAATTCAGCTCATTTGTATGAAAAAAGACCTTCAATGTGTAAAGAGAAATAGGCTGAAAAAAAAAGGAAAAAAAGGTATTTCTGGTTTCCATTTTGGTTGTTTAATATAATTATATATTGCTTCCCCAGTTTTTTTTTTTTTTTTTACATAATTGTATAATTAAATTGTCAAAGTTATGGAATTGGTCGACCTATTGGCTATGGAAATAAATGTATGATAATTCTCAAAGTGAATTGTTTTTCATTTATTTGGACTAAATTAACTTCTGGTTTGTTTTTATGATATAATTATATGAATTGCTTTCCAAGCAGATAAAACAAAAAAATAAAAGAGGAAGGAGAATTATAATTTGTGTTAATTATATTATTAAATTGCTAATGTTATTGAAGAATAGGTCGACCTACTGGTTATGGAAATAGATTTATGAAAAATTTCAATGTGAAATTCTGTTTTTATATGGATTAAATTGTTTGTTGTATTATATAATGGTAAATATTGCTTCCCCAGCTGATAAAAAAAAAAGGAGGAAGAAGAATTTTTTTTTTTTTTTTTTTTTTTTTTTTTTTTTTTTTTTTTTTTTGACTAAATTGAGGGGGTGGTTTAGTTTTGGTAGAGAGGGCGCTGCACATTACAATTTTGTTGTGAGGTAATGAAGGGTTGAGTGTTGAGTTTGAGAGAACATGCGATTTTAGTGGCAGAGTAAGTCTTGTTTGGTCAGGGTCGACCCAGAGACGGCTGAAATGTTGATAAATATATTCGAACTTATTAATGTTTGGGGCCCAAAGTGGTTAGATGTTTTTTTTTTTTTTTTTTTTTTTTTTTATAAAAATGCTTGCAGTTTTTCAACAAAAAAAAATTTAAAGCGTTTTTTAAAGATGGCGGGCTTTCTGCTTGGTCGTTTTGCAGTTGTTTATACATTTTGCGCATGGTGGAGTTGTAACCATTATTTTATAATGTTGCTGTCCTGGTTTGGTTGCTAAAGTTCAGCCTTACCAAGACTAACCCTTTAGGTTGGTTTGTTGTATGATATAATTGTATATATGGCATCCCCAGTTAGAAAAAAAATTAAATGATGAAGAAGAACTTTTGAAGAATATTAATTGTAGCGAGAGGTATGTTAGTGCATTGTAAAGTCAGTTTAATATGTAAATGTTTTAATTGACAGCCTAGAAAGAAACTCTGTCTAAATAAGAGATGGTTTACTGTCCCCAGGCATCATAATATACATTAGTTGTTTTCTATTTATAAGTGTGATGCTAGCCCAAGGATTCGCTGGCTGGTCTATAAATGTTCAATAGACCGCTTCGGTGAGGTATGCGGATGGAATGCGGGTGGCGCTGGGCTCCCGTCGGCAGGCTGGACAATGGTAACTAGGTTGGGTCAGGCAAGCTTAGTTTGCCGGACGTGGGACCCGTTGCAGGGGGAGATACGATCGATTGTGGGCTGCAGTTGATCGTGAGTCAGATCACTTGTTCTGGATGCGCAGGTCTGATTGCTTTAAACGCTTGGAATTTCTGACTTGCGGACGATTCGTAGCTTGCGGTCGGTTGTGTCTCTTTCTGCAGCGGGGCCCTGGTTGCTGTTGTGGGGCTTGCCGACGGGGGGTCTGGCGTCGAGCGCGTGATGTTTTCATGCATGACAGAAGCGGTCTTTTCTCTAATAAATCTACTTTATAAAATATTCAATTGGATATGATGTGGCTTAGGTCACTAACGCAAATGGGAGTTTGTAGTATTATGTTTGGTTGGTTAGGCTATTGTTTGTTTGTTTGATTTTGTCCGGCAACCAAGAAAGTAGACATTGTAAAGTAGTAAACTCTGCCAAGGCAATTTTTTTTTTTTTTTTTTTTTTTTTCCCCTGCTCATCACGCCACTGGTACCAGGGGTGGCGGCGATGGCCGGTAAACATCTATATACGTTCGTTTGAGGTTTTTTTTTCTTTTTCTTTTTCTTTTTAATTACATGTCATTCGATGGTGGACATGGTTGGGTCGGGAAGGGTGCGTGTATGTCGCGTACGCGTTGGAATCTGCTCACAGTTTATATTATTGTTGATACGTCATGTAGGTTTAATTGTAGTTATTTTGTTATAAACATGCTCAGGGGGGATACAGATTAAGCGGTAATTTTAAAAAGTTTATATATATGTAAAATAAAATGGTGAATTTGTCTTGGATTACTTTAAATGTAAGAGGGTTACGGAATAAGGATAAAAGAACACGCATTTTTGAATGGTGTAAATGTAAAGGAAGTGATATTTCTTTCTTACAGGAAACATATAGTACTATAGAAGTAGAAGAACAGTGGAAAAAGGAATGGGGCGGGCCAATCTTTTTTAGCCATGGGTCAAACCACAGTAGAGGTGTTCTTATTTTATTTTCTCCCCATTTAGATTTTAAACAGGATGACATTGTAATAGATGCAGAAGGGAGGTACATTATATTTAAAGGGGAAATACAAGGGGTTAAATTTTTGTTGGGAAATGTGTATTTCCCCACAAGAGACAAAGTACAATTACAGGTTGATTTTTTGAATAGGCTAGATGAATGTATTTGTGAAGTTTTTGATAAGGATTATTCAGTAATATTAGGGGGAGATTTTAACACTGTAATGGAAGGGGGTATGGATTATGAAGGGCCAAATATTGTATTAAAATCTAGATTTATTGAGGTATTAAAAAGATTTTTGAATAAATGTGATTTAGAAGATATATGAAGGAAAAGGAACCCTAATGCTAGACAGTTCACTTTTAGACAAACGTCGCCCTTAGTCCAAAGTCGTTTAGATTATTGGTTTATATCATGTAGTTTAGAAAAATTAGTGAATAAATGTGAAATTTTGGTATCCATAACACCGGATCATTCGGGCATCAAATTGCAATTTCAGCATTTAGTGGATAAGTTTGTTTTTGGAAAGTCGTATTGGAAATTTAATAATAGTTTATGTATGGATAAACATTTTGTTGAGGGGATGCATGATATATTATTTGAATTGAAAAATGAATGGGGACCTAGGATTTCGAATAAATTAGTATTTTGGGATTTTTGAAAATGAAAATGAGGGAATACGCTATGAAATATTCGCGAGAAAAGGCGAAGTTAACAAAATTTGAAATAGAGACGTTAGAGACTGAAATTAAGGATTTAGAAAATCAGTTAGTCGAAGGGGCATCTAGGTTTGTTATTGATAGTATTAAATTGAAAAAAGATAAGTTGAATAAATTGTATGATTTTTCTCGACAGGGCATTAAAGTTCGTTCTAGAGCAGCTTGGTTTGAAGAAGGAGAGAATAATACTCGGTATTTTGAACAATTGTTGAAAGTAAATAAAAGGAAAAGTGTCATTAGAGAAGTATATAAGGAAAATGGAGAAATTACTAGAGATAAAAATGATATTTTAAAAGAGATAAAGATATTTTATGAAAAATTATATTTGAGGAATGATAGTGGTCAAAATAATGGTTTATTTTTTGATGATATTTTAAAGTTAAGTGAACAGAATAAAGAATTATGTGAAGGTAAATTGACGAAATATGAGCGTTTTAAAGTTTTGAAAGAAATGAAATGGAATAAATCCCCTGGAAATGATGGTTTTACAGTAGAATTTTATGATACATTTTGGCCCATATTAGGGGATTTGTTGGTAGAAGTATTGAATGAAACATTTGTAAGGGGGGAATTGACTGTATCTCAAAAACAAGGGACTATAACATTGATAGAGAAAGAGGGAAAAGATGCGATGCATATTAAAAATTAAAGACCCATTACGTTGTTAAATGTAGACTATAAAATATTATCGAAGGTTTTAGCAACTAGGATTAAAATTGTTTTAAATGAAATAATTCATTATGATCAGGTGGGATATATAAAAGATAGGAATATTGGGGAAGCGGTTCGATTAATAGAAGATATATTATTTTATTCTAAACATTTATTGGAGCAAGGACAAGGGTTTTTGATTGCGGTAGATTTTGAAAAAGCTTTTGATTCTGTATCCCATCAATATTTATTGAAAGTGCTAAAATTGTTTGGTTTTGGTGATTCGTTTTGTTCTTGGGTGAAAATATTATATAATGATATAAGTAGTTGTATTATGAATGGGGGTATTCCACTGGTTATTTCAATATAGAAAGGGGTGTTAGACAAGGTGATCCATTGTCGCCCTATTTGTTTTTGATTGCAATAGAATTGTTGGCACATGAAGTAAGGAGGGACAAAATAATTAAAGGGATACTTTTTGGGGAGCATGAAATAAGACAAGTATTGTATGCAGATGATATGACAATTTTTTTGAAAGATATAAACTCTATAAGAAGGTTGCAATATATATTTGAAGAATTTGAAAAAGTAAGTGGTTTGAAAGTTAATAAAGAAAAGACACATTTTATGTATATGGGTGAGGAAACTGGGAAACCAGATGGGCCTTTATTTGGACAATTTGTTAAGGAAGTAAAAATTTTAGGGGTTAATTTTTCGGTTAATTTTAGATTAAAAGACGATTTAAACTATAAAGAAATATTAAGTAAAATTAAAAAGCTTCTAGGCTGGTGGAAACAACGGGATTTGACTATTATGGGTAAAATACATTTATTAAAAACGTATGCGTTAACAAAGTTGAATTATGTTTCATCTCTCCTTGTTGTTCCCGTATGGGTTTATATAGAAGTGGAGAAAATATCGTTTGATTTTATATGGGGAGGGAAAGATCGTATAAAAAGAAAAATTATGTATCAAAATTATAATTATGGTGGAGTAAAAATGATTAATTTTGAAATATTTGTTAGAACGCAGCGGATAATGTGGGTTAAACGACTATTATATGGAGAAAGAAATTTGGGATGGAAGTTATTTTTTGATTATTCTTTAAGTTCAGTAGGAGGAAGGTTCATTTTTTTATGTGATTATGAAATGTCAAAGATGAAGTTTATGTTGAAGATTCCACCTTATTATTTGGAAATGTTGAAAGCTTGGAAAGAGATTGATAATTTAAGGCATTTTAATGGTCGTATGAATCCAATTATATTTTTATAATAGGAACATATGTATAACAACAAATAAGATGGTATTTGATAAAGAATTATTAGAACTTATGTTGAACCATATAATGGATAATGGACATGTTAAACCCGTTGCATATTTTTTGAATTTAGGTATGAGAAGTGAGAATTTACTTACAATAATTGATATATATCATGCGATTCCGAGGGATTGGAAAAATGATTTAGGTTTGATACGATTTTGTGAGGTAGACTTAATAAATTATGATATTAATTTATATCTTTTGGATAAAAATGTAAGTTTTAAGGATGTACCATCTAGAAAAATATATGATTATTTTATTAGAGAATTACAAAAGTCATATGTTTTACAGATAAGAGATGGACAAAATGATTTTAATTTTATGGATAAAGAAATGTATGAATGTTTTTTAAAACCAAGAATAACATTAATTATTGGGAAACAGAGAGAGTTTCAATTTAAGTTACTGCATGGGGCAATATACACTAAAGATCATTTATTTAGATTTGGATTTGTTGAAGATAATTTGTGTTCGTACTGTAAACGGGAAAGGGAAACATATTCGCATATATTTTTATTTTGTTTAAATGTAAAAGTGATATGGAAAGCCTTGATACAACGTTTTAAGTTAGATGAAATAAAGGATTTAAAGTGGCGGGATATACTCGTTGGTTTATTAGGTAATTCAAATAGAATAAAATGCTGTAATACCATTATTTTTATGGTAAAATATATTTTATTTGTATTAAGAAAAGAGGGTGTTCTACCAAATATTGATAAAATTCAGAAACTGTTATTAGATTATAAGGACCAGGAAAAGGGAATAGCAACTAAAATGGGGAAATTAGGATTACATTTACAAAAATGGGAAACAGTAAAATTAGAATAATATTGACATGAACTCTTCAAACGCGATGTTTCTCCCGTGAGCTTGTAACATTTAAAAAGAATTGATTTAAGTATGTATTTGGTAAAATTTTTTTTTTTAATGTGAGCAGATTTCCGGGGCAGGGAGGAGAGGGTGAGTGTGTAAAGGGGTGGGGGAGGGGGCGGTGGGTGGGGGCGGTGGGGAAGGGAGAAGTAGCATGTCTTACTTCTTTTTATCTTTTGTTAAATCTCCATTGTGTTTAATTTTTGCATTACACTTGATTTGTACACTGTAAACTGGTATTATTTAAAATGTTATTCAATTGTAAATGTCATGTTAATTTGGAGAAATAAAAATCATTTAAAAAAAAAAAAAAAAAGTGTGTGTGTGTGTGTGTGTGTGTGTGCGTGTGTGTAATATTGATGTACATCTACTTTAATTACATTACGTACAGGGTCAAGAATATATTGGTGTGAACACTCATCGGGAAGTCGAATTCGATCGAAGAACCCTACGACTGGCCCCACCACCACTATCTTGGATGGGTCCTGTCGCGACGGCCTAGCATGGCACGGAGGACAGATCTACTGGACGAGCAGTGGGAACAATGGCATCGGGGTGGTGGACGTATCTGGAAGCGGTCGACAGCCATCTTACCTCCATCGAGGCGAAATGAGGAACCCGATTGATATCTTCGTTGGACTTCGCCCAAGTTAGTTGTCTACTTTCAAACAACTCCAAGTACCGTATAGTGATTGGCTCGTCTAAAGCCCGGCGCAGACAGAGCCGACTCGGCCCGATCCAACTGGTTTTCAGCCTGATTAACTCGGTATGCGTTGCCTCAGGACTCCGGTTTTTCCAATCAAGAACCAGGTCATTCGAGGCCGATTCAACATGTTGAATCGGCGCAGACTCAGCGAAACTGACTCTAGCCCGACTGAAAACCAGTCGGATCGGGTCGAGTCGGCTCTGTCTGCACCGGGCTTAAAGTGCAGTGTCATTAAACTATAGCAGTGAACGCACCTGTAGCTCTTTTTTCAATCGTCACTGCCCTTTCACAATAGTCTATTTGCTCCATGTTCCGTTCCCCCTGCATGTTCCACCAGAGACATATAAGAGACTGACTATGTTTTATATTCCAGCTCTCTCAAAAAATAAAGCATCTATTGTATCGGTAGCCTCTCTTCTCAGTAAAAGATCGTGTTGATATTTTATGAACTCATTGTTTGAATAATGTACCATCTATAATATTTCCTTTCCAGGCGTTGACAGTTGGAACTGCACTTTCGATGAGAGCAGCTGTGGTTGGACCGAGTCGGCAGAAGATGCTTTTGACTGGCAAAGACTGACCGGCGCAAAGGCTGAATCGGAGTTCGGTGGACCTGCGCTAGATTTTACCCGCCGGAACAGCAGTAAGTCCAGGCGAAGATAATAATTCTTCCTCCAAACATTTTGTTGTATTGATAATGATGTCTCTGAAACAAGAGGTGTGAATTATTCGCCCTAATTAGGGGCGTCATACAATTACATTTTAAATACATAATATTATGATGATAGTTTGGAATCACTACAAAAACAAATATGATAATGAGGGCTTTCCTTGTCATGATAATGCAAATAGTGAATTAATTTAATTACAATTTTAAATTTACAGGCGGTAAATTTTTCTACGCAACCTCGCAAAATGAGACCCTGCGAACCGGCGACACCGCGACTCTAATCAGTCCTCTAGTCAATGCTTCCGGGTCGCAATCAAAGTGTTTCCGGTTCTGGTATCACATGGGGGACGCCACGAGAAGCTCTCTCAAGGTCTTCTTCCGACCAGAGGAGGAGTCCGGGAAACAGACTCCTAGACTTCTCTGGGCAAAGTTTGGTGCCCAAGAGGGAGAGTGGATTGGCGTGGAGGTTCCACTAGAAACATCGGGTTTGGGCAACGTCGAAGTCCAGTTTATTGTCGATGACGCGACATCGAGTAGCGTGGCAATCGACAACGTGCACATGGGCTACTGCAGAGAAGGTATTCTCCCGACAATATTAATGTACTAATTTACGAACTTCATTTTGCTTAATCTAAAGTAATATATATGCAAATAATTACCCACCTCATAGAAATTACCCCGGTTGCAGCCTAGACAGGATATAGCCGTTCTACACAATATTATAATATATTCTTGTGCTGCAGACTACTACATGTAATAATTATAATAACACGTTTTCCAAAGTCTTATGACTAAATTTATATCAGGTTAGTGAAAAGCTTCTCTCTTAAGTCGGCATATCCGTTTGTTGAGACAAGCCCGTGTTGGCTTATTTCAACAAACCTCGACCTTGCACTAACTTGTCAATGATTTTCGTTTCCAGTTGTATGGTTTGTGTTATGGTTTTGTTACTAAACCCCTCAAAAAAGTTCCGCAATTACATTTTGAGCGTTAGTATAACTCTTGTATACTATAATTGTTTATCATGGAAAAGTGTTTATTTCCCCTTTAAATTGATGCCACATATGTACTGTTTCTGCAGCAAGTAGGCTCGTCTGTGAAGACACATCCATGACCGTTTATCTGGACAAAGCACGATTAGGCATCTTGGACGCCAATGACGTCACACTAACAAGCAGCGAGTGTCATGGCTACGAGCACGACAGCGAGACTAGCGATCAACGTACCTTATGGAGACTGTGGAACAATCGCAAGGGTAAATTTAGTTTAGTTAATACGGAACTATGATACACTGTTCAGGCCTGTTGGTTCCGTAAGTGTTGGTGATTAATTGTATTATATAAGTTTAGTTAATAGCAAGGGTTCCTCTCTTTCAACATGATAATATCAATACTAACTTCCTGTTTCTTTTATACAAAATACCGTAAATAAAAACGAGGTGTACTAATTACGTATATTCTAATGGTTGCACCAATATTGAAACCGTAAAAGAAAAGGATCAAACACCCACAATAATATTCTTATAAATAAAGGTAATAGTTTAGTTGTCCATTCCGGAACCATGAAATAATAATGGTTCCGTAAGTGGTGGTAATTTATTACATTGTTTATGAATAATATTACCCTATGCAAACTGTTGGGCATCTATTTGATATCATAAAACGATACCAAAACATAATTATATGTTGTTCTTTGCCTGGTGGTCCCCTTTAACACATCTAATTTGACATTCCCATGGTCTAGGAGAGGAACGGGACCATTATGTTCTCTAATTCTGTGACCGCATCATCTCAGCCCGGCATTCGACGGTCCAGTATCGAGGTCCGGGTGAACTGTTTGCTGCGCCGGAACTACCAAGTGGATATGGCATATCTTGCTCACTCCTGGATCAAGTACATCAGCGAAGAGGGAGTCGGGGATTTCTCGGTCGGTATTCAGCAGTATCCCAACGAGAAGCTGGAAATAGCGTTCCCGAGTTCAAGCTACCCGCAACAGGTATAACCATTATTACAGGAATCGAACTGCCTTGTCGAATCTAGAATTGATTACTAAGTGTAAGGCACTGGCTGAGGATATGCGCGGGGATGAATGACTAGATCAACTCTTGAATAAAGGGATTACTGACAGCGCCATGGCACCGTATCACTGACAGATCGATGCTATAGTGCTAGAATCGAGGCGCCATGGCACCGTATCACTTACATATCTATTGACGCTAGTGCTAGATATCATGTTAGCGCATGCATGGCACCGTATCACTGACAGATCGATGCTAGTGCTAGAATGGCAGCGCCATATGGCACCGTATCGCTGACAGATCGACGCTAGTGCTAGAATGGCATCGCCATGGCACCGTATCGCTGACAGATCGATGCAAGTGCTAGCTGGGTGTTAAGCCGTCATTCAACTTAACGCCTTTGGTGTGTGCCCAACAAAGCTCTATATACTGAAGGTCTCACATTAATAGATTTCAATCCCGGGGGGGTCACTCTCATACACAAGTGCTACCCACCCGTGTCACACCTTTTAAAAAATGGACCCTAATGGGCAAAAATGGCGTATCGCACCTTTTTAAAAATGGACCCTAATGGGCAAAAATGGCGTATCGCACCTTTTTAAAAATGGACTCTAATGGCGTAATAGGCGTATCCACTTTTTAAAAATTGACCAATGGCGTATTGCACCATTTCTGAGATTTACCCTAAATGGCGTATGTATAGCACCTTTTCTGAATGTAGCCTAACAGGCGTAATGCACATTTTAAAGTTAACACCCCTTAATTGTTAAAATGGCATATGGTTTAAAACCTCGACTCGAGTGACGCAACATGCTTAATTTACCTTTTTGCTGAATACTATACGGTACACCCATAAAATAAAAAAAGTGTTTGAATCTAAATGACTCAACACATTACAATCATCAGGTCATGCCATCCACCATCCGGTCACTGGTCATGGGGCCTGGGCGATGATTAATGATTGTCGACAACGTCAAGGATCCATCTGGCTCAAGTGGCAGCTCGATAAAGGCATCGGGATCGGCTCATCGGGATGCACTCATACATCGGCTCATGACCATGGCGATAGCATGACCCATGTCACTCAGAGGGTTCAACGGAGTAGACCCACACTCGGTGATCTCAGTGACTCAGCTCAGTGACACAAACAATCAATTTGAATAATCTTTTCAGCCTAGAATTGCAATTCTACAAGAAACAACTACAATTTATAATTATATTGTAGCTAGGAAAAGTCCCAGTAAAAGGAAGTTTGTATCCTTCAATCATATGTTTTATATAGTTAGTTTATAACTGATATAATGGGTGCTCCAGAATAATGATCAGCCCTCAGGCTCAGCGTAAATTCCTTTAATGGATCGCCGCCGGGCTAGAGTCAGTGGCACTAGGCCCCTACCACCGGCACCAGTACTACCAGCTGTAATTTATGCAAACACATTCGGGCACCGTTTATTACTATTTTACTTACGGGCCCGTCTCCATTGTATTAGATACAAAATGTATCAATAAATGCCGATTCTCGGTTGGTAAATGACTCCTTGTCCTTCGAAGGCTTAATCCTAAGGTCGTATTTAACGCTCTTTGGTGGCTCTGACGCGTCGCAGCTTCGAATATCACTGGAAGATCACAGGAAGTTTATGCTGAAAATACCGTCTGAACTAGCGACCACTGTGATGCATGTGAATAGCGCACCGCATGTAGCGCACTTGTTACGCATATACACGCACACAACATTCATGCACACATATATTACAGCCACGCAGAAATAAAAATATTCGAAAACCGTAGTACTGAGCTACGGTAGCTAAAAAGGGACCCCTTTTGTAGAAAAACGTCGAAACCTGTAAACCTGAAAAGGTACCCTTTTTTAGGTTTTTGTGCGATCAGTGCTTGAAAAACACCCCTTTTTCAGGAAAACGTCGACGACGCCGTATAGCTGAAAATGATACCCTTTCGACGCTTTTTTCTGACGCGGGTGCGTAGCCAGTCATGTTGGGAGTGACCCCCCCGGGATTTCAATGCAATTAGTCTATTGTTGTAATTGTTCGCATTTCGACTAACACTGTCGTGGAATACCAAATTATTGTGGAATTTAGACAGATGGGTCGTCATGCTAGGTCATGCGTAAACTACGATAACGAATTTAGATTATCAGCCTTTTGTGAATATCAGCTAAGCCTAACGGACATCGCAATGGCAAATTGATCAACCAACTAGCTTATTCAGCTTTCATGAATATGGTGCATCATAATTATGCTGATATTATATGTCCCGAATCTCTTCTTCAAATGATGTGTTTTTCTTTTGTACGGGTGGGAGAAACATGTAGGATTTTCCTAAAATGTTTTGTGCCAGGGTACAATGTTTGCTTAGGTTTTATATACTTTGCTGCGACACCGGTCAACGCTATGATATCTATTATTGTGTATCTGCGCACGATTATTTTTATGAAACGCATGCATAGTTGTTGTATTTTCATATTTCAGAGGGCGATTTTGTTTGTTTACAAACTTCAATGTACAACCGCTTCCTACTATATTACTCAGTCAGTGGCATAGCTTCGGGAGGTGGAGGGGGGGGGGGGGGGGCACGTTCCCTCCTGAAATATCTCAAGAACGATAACAAAAAGTGGTTAGGGTTAACATTATTATGACATAAAAAATACATGATCGTGCCAGCCAAACATTCAGCATACGCTACGCCACTGTTCTCAGTATGAATATTATAACAAATAACCATCTCATTGAGCTCCTCAATGGGAGGATTAATTTGTAAAGACGTGGTACTGATCGCGGTGCAAATGATGTATTATACTACTTTATCTCAGGTTGACGAAGGAGACACTATCTACATGGCCACTGAGATGTCGTTGGTAAAAGATGTTGTAGAGTCACACAACACGAGGTGCTGGGCAACCAGCTCCCCCGACCCTGTTGGTAGCGGATACAAGGACCTCGTAGATGACGGGTAAGTTAGTGTGAACAAGGCCCCCGTTTTCAATTGGTGTGAATAGGTGCATAACTCGTGTCGTTTTGAATGGCCCATGCACCAACCCAGGCTCAAATCGACACGAAACCGATATCATTCGTCATTCGATGTCTGTTTTATTGTTTGTTTGACAGGTGTCGCACAGCCTGGATTCGGTTTTGTCGGGCTCCTTCGTTTGAGCTGGTTTTCAGTCAGGCTAGAGTCGGCTCCGCTCAATCGAATGATCTCCTACTGGCTCTTGACCGGCAAAACAGGAGTCCTGAGGCAATACATACTGAGCTGAACCGACTGAAAACCAGTTGGATCGGGTCGAATAATATTGGTATCGGTATAACACTATCGCTACGTAAATAACAACCACTACACTACATTGGGATAGGTTTCGGTTTTTCAAGTATCCCTTTCGTTAAAAAGATATTTAAGATTGATCCAGTGGATAATTTAACATCTGAACACTACAGAAGTGTTCAGATGTTAAATTATCCACTGGACCACGAAAACCGTGTACAAAGTAGGTGCAATGAGTTAGTGAATATCACTTTGCATCTTTGCTCATTACTCGGCCATATAACATCCATTTAACTTGAAATGTTCACACAACACCCAGTAGACATATCAGATAACATCAGTATACATTGTTTCAACCACTCATCACTATGTGCAAATGTCAACAAAGTTACTAGATCCCTTTAATTTATGGTTGGCTAATACCGTTGTCGCGAGTTTACCGTGACGAAATGACTATATTTTGTGAGGTACCATATTCTTGTCACAGAGTTTTAATCCTACTGTTTCTTCGGAACTGTTTGTAATATCAGAGAATTTAACATGCATGAGAGATCCCTTTAAGTCGGTAATTTTGGAATATCAAACTAAATATTTAAGTTAATACTGTGAAACAACACCAATCTGGAGTACAATTTATTCGTATGTCAACTTCTATGGGTTCAAGTCATGTGTTGCGTAAATCTAGTTCGCTCTTACCTCAATCATGATTATGATATATCATATAATTCTGTGCTTTACACAGGTGTCCCGCAGACGGGAATGTTAGAGTGATATATTCTGAGAAGGATAACTTCCAACCATTTTCCTTCAAGGCGTTCACCTTCGACCAACCGGATCTGGAATTGGTAGGCTCCTGCCTTATTTTCTTCTAATTTCGTATTATATTTCTTACACCTGCAACTAAAAAAATTCCTAGTCCATTCATCTTCATCATGATTATGCGCATAATGTGCCATTCATTAAACATTCAATAAAACAATTTATTTGGTTTTGGGCACTAGACTTTATTGTCAATGGCGTAGCGTAATTGGACCGAATATGGACACACCGTAGTGTATTTCTTTATCTCATTAAGGATGTTATCCTAGTGTTTTAATCGTTAGCCTCCCGGCACTACGGCACTGTAAATTGTAATGAAATACTGAAAAGACAAGATGAAGAACTAATGTAACAAACAATTCGTTAGATGAGAGTAAATAATAATATACTCGGATTTATAAAGCGCCTAATATGATTGATAATCATCTCTAAGCGCTTTACAATGATAAAACAAATTGGGCTTGCAGAATAGAATGGAATTTCATTAAGATATTGTGATAAGTTTTCAAGTTAATATCTTGATGGCATTTAAAATTAATTTATAGAAATAGAGGTAAAATAGAAGTCCACATTGCGAGACTATTCTTTTTGTTTGATATTTGAATGTGACATTGATCCTTTCTATAGTATTGGTCCATTGAGATAATTCGTCCAATGTAAATTTTAAAAGAGGGGTCAGCATAAGAAATCTGATCCTATGAACTATTAGCCAATGAGTTATTTAGGCAAACTATTCTCTTCAATTCTGAATGAACGTCTGACAAATTGATATAATCCTAATTATTTGCTTTGAGATGGAAAGGCAGGATTCAATATTAAGATTTTAGATTCTGTTTATAGATTTTTATTACGGGGAAAGCTATTGAGACATTCTGTTAATAGCCTATTTTCTCGTTTAAAAAAAAAGCCAACATAAAAGGGAAACATACATTTTCCGTACCGTTTCCAATCGTATGAAAATGCATCACCCATGCAACATGCTCATGTATCATTTAGATTTACGTGCACTGTGACGTCATCGTGTGTCGCAAATCGGAGGAGTCTGCGTGCCATGCTGACTGCAACAGCACATCTCGCTCTAGACGAGGGGCTGGGACGCGACTGGCACGTGGTGTCCGATCTGGGCCTCACACTGTCACGCAGGGTCCGTTCATTTCCAGGCGCTCCTTGAATGGGTCCAAAGGTAATTATAGTGTAGATGCATTGGAAAACAACAATTTTAATTGAAGTATATCTCTACAGATAGCATAATAAATCATCCAGAATTTGAATATATTACTTTCGAAGCACTAACTCATCAGAGAAAATAAAAAACGACAATATATTGAACACCGTTTCAACACCTGAGTCAAGCAACTTGGCGGAGCCGAACACACTGTCTTTCTGCTGACGTCACGACAGGGACATGGAGAGGAAACTGCTATACTTAACTGCGTGTTATCACGGATTTTTTTCTTCTGATCTTAGCTTTCTGTAACGGTATGATTTAACTACTGTTGGTTTTCAATGAATCTACACTTTTATGAAATGATGTAAGGTGATATTGAAAGACAAGTGACAATTGCAAAAAGGTACAAATCCATTGAACGTAACCTTGTTATTTCCTGACAATTTATACTATTTTAGTACAGCTTAATTTTTTTAACAATTTGAAAATCACTTTTTGCTCCAAATGAATGTATTCAGGTATGTTTACATTTACTTGTTGATTGAAATAACCAGGCCCATAGCCAGGGGGTGCTCTAAGTTCGTACACCCCCCCCCCCCCCCCCCCCCCCCCCAACATTCAGAAAGGTCCACTTTTCATCGGTCTTGGCCTTCGCTTACACAACTAAACAAGTGGTCTCAGTCTCGGAGCGTGGCAACGCCCCCACCCCGTTTACACACCTAAACCAGTGATCTCAGTCTCGGTCATGATCGGGCCACTAAATTACGCCCCCCCCCCCCCCCCCCCCCTCTTTGCAAAATCTTGGCTTTACGGGCCTGTAATAACCAAGTGTTGATACCCTTTACATCTTTTAATTTCTCTGATAGGTGTCCAGTTCAATCTCAACAGCGTGTTGTTGATTGTCGCCTGCGTTTGTCTTCTTACACTGACGGCAGCGAGTGGATATGCTTGGAAGAAGAACCACGAGTAAGTCTGCATGCATGGTCTGTGTCATGCGATCCAGCCAACAAGTCTCTTTATGAAAAACGGACTTTAGGAATCACAGGTTCAATGATGGTTTGATGATCTTCCTTGTATATCAAAGAAATCAACACAGTTTATGTGTACAATTTCACAGCATTTCTTTTTTTTACATCATACATTCGTTTATGTTTTACGCCATTACAACGACAGCGGAGGTTGAATTTGTGGAGAATTGTCAGATATTTAATCAGGGAGTGTTTCACAAAGATCCTAAGTTGAACTTAACTCTAAGTTGGACTTAAACCTTATGGAAAGCCGTTAGTGTATTTGAAACAATTTTGTATAATATCTGTTAAAAGGCATATAATGGTACCGTTATTCAAACTATTGAAATTTTCTATTATCAAGGGGATTTCATGTTCTTGATGCAACATTTATGACAAGTCTAAAATACTTGCATTTTTGCTTTTGAATATAGTATTCCAATGCTACAAATGGCTTTCCATAACAGTTAGGTCCAACCTAGAGTTAAAGGGTACCACCACCCAAAAATAATAATCTTTTTATAGAAAGGTAACATCTTTAGTATTCCATTCCTTCAATAAGTTCACAAAAATATGTTTTCAGAAAAAAATATATAATTGGAAAACGCATCACCATTCTCAGCCATGCGGTCATGCGGTCTGAATGCGCAGACTATTATGCGAGCACAGCCAGCGGCGCTCTATGCAGAGCGAACGAATCATCCGGGATTCTATTGACGTACGCGTAAATTGCATTGGCGCACTCGCAAATGCCTGGCCCGTGTGGAACCACGAGATAGCCGTGGTTCCGTAAGTGGTGGAAAATTAATTGCTTTGTTTATGAATTACACAACCCTTTGCAAAATGTTGGGTATCTATTTGATATCACAAAACGGTACCAAAACATAT
>JBAMJV010008195.1:0-16354 GCA_037951105.1 Echinarachnius parma
TACCATGACCAGTTCATCCACTGCGGCGTTGAAGGGTTTGTGATTATATCTCAATTTGATTTATCATTACCAAAGACGTGATATAATGGTCGTATTAGGCTACATTCTTCATAATTTATATCTAATATGAGTCGTTGATATGTTACAAACATGTAGATTGGCGTTTGACTAGCGGTTGCATTCACTGACGTACTGTGGGGGGGGGGGGGGGGGGGGGCGCTTGCCCCCCCCCCCCCCCAAATAAAATTTTAATCATGGCTAATATCTAATTCGATACCAGTGATTGAGAAAAATGTATTTCTTTAGACAATATAACTCAGATTTTACTTCATGTCAAGTCAAATTTCCGTCCTAAGTATGCACCAGATTGCATAATTTCAAGTAAAACATTGCAAAAACACCCTTACCGTACACGGATGGACACCCCCCCCCCCCCCCCCTCCCCCTACCATCACACTCCCCCCTCTCGGTCGCTTCGCCCCCTCGGGAATCGGTCTTGTCTACGTCTGGAATACTTTGTTCGTGTTGTTGTATCATACATAATGTGGCTTTTGATGCACTGTTGAACTGTATAATATGTCACTTTGCTATTATTATTTTGGGGGTACATATTTGTTTTTTTCTTTATGAAACAAATAAAAACTCTTTTCCGGTAGGTAGAATCATGACGCACTTACCCACATTATACCTACATGTCGTCAAGTCAGAATTTCCTTTCTAGGTATGCATCAGATTTCACAGTTTCAAGTCCAAAAATGCAAAAGCTCCCTATACCGTGGGAGGGGGACACCCCCCTCCCACACCCTCCACCCGCTCAGTCGCTTCGCTCCCTCGCAAAAATAGGTTGTGCCCCCCAAAAAAGTTGTTGCCCATTACGCCACTGGTTGCATTGGACAGGGAGGCGTTGTCATTTGATTGGCATTGGGGCGTTACATGCGGATAAGTGGTTGAGCCAGGCTGTGGCATCGATATACACCACTGTCGATGGGCTGTGGCCTTGTTTGACATTTGTTTCCATCCCTAGCTCTGCGTCTCAGAATAGTTAACTAGATTGATGGCGCACAATAAGTGTATTATTATTAATGGGTTTTCAGGCTTGTATACTGCGTGGACAAGTTCTGCTTTTCCGGCTCTGAAGGGTTTGTGATTATTTCTTAGTCCTATTCCCGTAACCATATAAATGATAAATAATAATGATATCACATTAATCATATTTCATAATTATGGGCCGGTTGGCAATAGTTAGTTATTAACGAGGCTTCTACGGATGCAGCTTCATAAAAGAATGGACAGAATGACTAGGATAAACCAACATGATCGACGCCCAGGCCGTACACCACTCTTTTTTTTTTTAAGGGTGCACGTTTGTGTCCATGATCCCGACGGGTTTCGTATTTTCCCTTTCTTCCTTTACCCCTTTTTAAACAAATGGTCTTCATTTAATGTCAATACTGAATTATTATTATGATTAGTCCTATGTTCCAATTTATATTGGCTGTACACCTTACGCTGTTATGTTGATGAAGGAAGAAACGGGGAACACTAATAAGCACAAAGACGCAGATCCTACGACTGCAGCTTGATTATGTTTCCATAAATTTACACCTAATTTCACATAATGTATTATTTGTTTAAATGTCAGGAGCAGTAATTGGTCTAGCTGTTTCAACTTGCATGGCGGTCGTGTATGCTGTCATCATTACGGTTTTATACGTTTCATGAGGTAAGACTAATGTTTGAATGTTAAAGGGATTTAGTAACATTGTCAAAATCCACAACACTACAGCCCCAAAATTAAATGAAATGAACATAAAATGAAATTTATTTACACATCATCGTTTACAAAATAATATAAATGACAACCTATAATCGAAGACTTCTAATCGAGGATAGTCCTTTTAACCAGCTTATAATTCACTGTAAAAATATAATTGTGCAACATAATTTACAATTGTACTGTAGTGATTGTTATACCATAATCATTCAACATTATTTTATGCGAGATATCTTTTTATAAATTCATGAAAACTTTTATGAATTTATACCAAGTCTAGCTATTGCAAAACGAATTAATCAATAAGAAACGAGGGTCATTAAACTAACTTGTATTTTGGCTGTTACATTTATCTCGTCTTAATTTTTATTTAGACGAAAGATGAAAAGTAAATCCGCAGTTGACCAACATAATATTTATATGGTGCCCAGTTCCATCAATCCTACCCCGAAGTATAAAGACATAGCGCCACCATCGATGGGAGGCGAACAGCAGAGAAGTGATCAGACCTACCAAAATCAGCGGATCGTAACGCAAGAGCAAATGGTACATCAAAAAAGAGCCGGAGATGTCAAACCAGACGATTATTACGAAATTGCCACACAATTGTGTTATTGAAATATCTGATCAAAGAAATTGCATAACATGCGGTATATATGTTTAAATGGCAGTCATGAGAAATATTAAATGCGCGCAACTGGCTAGAAATCCGTTGTGCAAAACTTTGTCGAAGGCACCTTTACAGACTTTCTATCCTTTGTCCAAGATTTAAATACTCTTTACCACTATATGTCCGCTTGATTCTGTATAATTCCCTAATGTTGCCATAGTTGTCATATTGCATAACTGGTTGGGGTAATTTTACAGACTATAGGACCGATTCATTGATATAATGACACGAACAAACTAGTGCGCATGTACACAAGCAGTTATTACCTTGCACATTCTTCTTCGCTATGAACACAGTTAAATATACTTACGTTTAATGATCTATCATACCATACTGCTACTTGGATTGTATTATTTTCATAGATATAATTACCTTTGCATAATATCAGATGTTTTGTGTAAATAACAGTATACACCACTATAACACTCGTACGAGTAGCTCGTACAAAAAAAAAAATGTAATACTTTTTCTTCAAATGTTCATGAATTGTTTGATCTTCTGATAGACAATTGTACAATTTAGTCGAATATTTGTGCATTATGTTGTATATGTGTGTTTGCTGGTCTGGATGTTAAGACATCGATATTATGATATGCCCATTTAGAAATGTCCTTTATTAATTTTAGAGAACTCTCATCCACAGAGCCCGACCCTTTTAAAGTTCTATTTGATTACTCTAACTGTTAAAATTCAAAGAGGCAAGCCTAAGTAATTAATTTATTCGATCATTTTTGTTCTATTTATGATTGTTTACTTTTTTTTTTTTTTGTATATATTATTATTGTACACCTTTTTATTTGAAATTTTAATGAAAAAACGAAACGAAACGGAACATTGTTGTTATATTGTTGCATTGATGTACATGTACAATATCAATTATATTCTGTTCTGTTTAACCCCGTTCCTTGTCATTTTGAATAGATCGACCTGGGCCCCGTTTCATAAAACTTTTGCAATTTTTGTAACTACCATGGCAACACCTGCAACGCTCCATGCTAATTAGCTGTTGAGCTACTATTTACAATAATTGGACACTTACAACAATTGCAAAAGTTTTCTGAAACGGGGCCAGGGTTTTCTGTTGAACATCTTTTATCATTATTTTGATATGAATCTGTTAATAAAGATGATAATATACAATTCTACTTGCAATGTAGGTACACATATAGATAGTAAAGTCAATGATATTTTATTTATTTATTTTAGAGTATGTACAAATAAATAGTCATTCGAAACAACGCTGGGAAAGATGAAAATGAAAATAAGGAATGGTTTATATTCGTAAAAGGAGTTGACTCACGAATGCAAACAGAGGACTATTTTGTAAAGAAGGACAAACAAATATAATAATACCTTATTTCTGAAATATGTAATTTTAGTTAAAAACAACTGCAACAAAAACGTATGTGTTGTATATTATTTTGAAAACTAAGAAGGTGAAATAAAACAAAATACAATGAATTGGTATAAGTACTGAATTCTAATGGTAAAATGCATTCTATCATACACCCCTTTTTATATATTTGAATGCCACACTCTCTCTTGGAAGTTTGTCACAATCCATTAAAATCAAATTTTTTCTTCTTAGTTTGTAACGTTTTAAAGCCTCTTTTCAGGCAATCTCAAGCACTGCTTACTACAGTGATGGTCACGTACATAATCACAACGTTACTACATTATCTTGAACAATGTGAATCCATTAGTATAGTGCAATCTTTACTATTATGTTACAATTTAATCATTATACATGTTTATCTTTAACATTCAAGAAGTGTATTATAAGATGTGTTTATAAAAATGAATCAGAATCAGAAAAATAAGTTAAAATAATATCAATTTATATTGCGTACTTGGCGTGAATGAAGATGTGTAAAGCATGATCGAGTGCACTGTAAAATAGCACCTGCTGGAATGTTTCCAAGGGAGTGGAGAGAGTGCACAATAAATACCAGATTAGTGTGGAAGTGTATCCAATGGCTGAGTTAAACAAATGTTAGTTGCAGGTCCTTCGGAGAAAAAAGTGCAAAATCACTAAAGAGGCTAACATGGGTAATTCAAACAAAACATTTAATTTAAAAAGTACCATACAACATAAATAAATAAATGACATTAAATGAACAAAAACGTCAGCTGCACTGTGGAATCCAGCTGTTCATACACTTTGGTTTCTCTGCTTACATTCCGTAGATGACTATACAATGCAGGTCTTAGCACCTCTTCGCCTGTTGAATTAAGATGAATGAATTAAGAAATCACACGTACAATATTCGGCAGCAGAGATGGTCAATTACATATTGTTGATTAAATCAGGTAAAATACAAATTTCGAATGGGGATACAATAATAATTATTGTATCCCCCTTTGAAATTTGATACCCCTTACAGAGGAAGGAAGAACAGTGGGGTGTATCACTAACTAACATCGATTTTAGGCTTAGAATTGATTTTAGTGACTGGAATCGATTCTACCCTAAAATCAATCGCGGCATGATGTTTCACGAAATCAATTTTAGGCTGGGAACGATTTTAAGCATATTGCTCATAATCGATTTATTTTCAATCTTCATGGACGATCAGGCAGTGAGAAAGTTAGAAATTGCAGCTGAAGAACATAATTTTTGGAAATTAATTCGACGATTACGCTTCTGTATCAAAGGATTAAATAATGATCGTTAAGATTAGGTTTCCGTTAGTGGAAATGTGGTATTAAGCCTTTAATGTATCTAAATTCGTTAACGAATTGTTTCCGTGATAGGGCTTTCCCCTTAGATCCCCACACCCCATTAAAACTATAATAAAAGCAAAGAACACAAATGTAAAGAGGAGAGGGGGAGAGGAAAAGGGTGCAGAGATGGGGGGAGATATACCGAACCAATTTGAAGGCTAAGTGTGCAAAATCGGGTCCCTATTAATGAATTTGAATGTTAATTAAGGTGCAAATTTCTTGCTCTTCATTACCTGCTCGAAATTGAATAACGGCTGTTCAGTGTTAAACGGATACAAAACTTATTCGAATAAACAGAAGTACAAAATCATATGCCTATAGTATAAACGAATTTAAATGTTCTTAAAGTAAAAATTAATATAGCGAACAGCGCAAGAAAAAATTGCTCTTATTTGAAAGACCGAATCGTCAGTTTGACTGCTGTTTTGACGATTTTGAACGGGATAACCTATATGTTTTACTAATTTCCATTCAATCCCGCAGCGCCAAAATGAAATGCAATGCATTTTATGGTCCCCAAAACACTCCGGGAAAATAAATGAAGATTATGTGCTATTCCAAAATCAATTAATGATCAACGGGCTAGCTTAGGTGTCCCTCATTTTAAAGAGAGAAATAATAGTTTTCGTAAAGACATACTAGTTAGTGCAATCATGGACCTATGGTGCAATCGTTCCATAACCTTTTCTCGTTCTTTTCTCAACCCAGGGCTGAGTCACCAACAACCAAGGCCGCACACCGTCCAACATAAGTCTGCTGATGTATATTTTTTATTGTATCTTTGTCTGTATTTCCGTCTAATTCATGATGTCTCGCGTGCTTGCTTTCCTTTTCTTCCCTTCTTTATCTCACTTTTTTAATTCTCTGTCTTGCGTGCTTGCTTTCCTTTGCTTCCCTTCTTTATTTCACTTTCTTAATTCTCTGTCTTGCGTGCTTGCTTTCCTTTTCTTCCCTTCTTTATCTCACTTTCTTAATTCTCTGTCTTGCGTGCTTGCTTTCCTTTGCTTCCCTTCTTTATTTCACTTTCTTAATTCTCTGTCTTGCGTGCTTGCTTTCCTTTTCTTCCCTTCTTTATCTCACTTTCTTAATTCTCTGTCTTGCGTGCTTGCTTTCCTTTTCTTCTCTTCTTTATCTCACTTTCTTAATTCTCTCTCTCGCGTGCATGCTTTCCTTTTCTTCCCTTCTTTATCTCACTTTCTTAATTCTCTGTCTTGCGTGCTTGCTTTCCTTTTCTTCCCTTCTTTATCTCACTTTCTTAATTCTCTCTCTCGCGTGCATGCTTTCCTTTTCTTCCCTTCTTTATCTCACTTTCTTAATTCTCTCTCTTGCGTGCTTGCTTTCCTTTTCTTCCCTTCTTTATCTCACTTTCTTAATTCTCTGTCTCGCGTGCTTGCTTTCCTTTTCTTCCCTTCTTTATCTCACTTTCTTAATTTTCTGTCTCGCGTGCATGCTTTCCTTTGCTTCCCTTCTTTATCTCACTTTCTTAATTTTCTGTCTCGCGTGCATGCTTTCCTTTGCTTCCCTTCTTTATCTCACTTTCTTAATTTTCTGTCTCGCGTGCATGCTTTCCTTTGCTTCCCTTCGTTATCTCACTTTCTTAATTCTCTGTCTCGCGTGCATGCTTTCATTTTCTTCCCTTCTTTATCTCACTTTCTTAATTCTCTGTCTCGCGTGCATGCTTTCCTTTGCTTCCCTTCTTTATCTCACTTTCTTAATTTTCTGTCTCGCGTGCATGCTTTCCTTTTCTTCCCTTCGTTATCTCACTTTCTTAATTTTCTGTCTCGCGTGCATGCTTTCCTTTGCTTCCCTTCTTTATCTCACTTTCTTAATTTTCTGTCTCGCGTGCATGCTTTCCTTTGCTTCCCTTCTTTATCTCACTTTCTTTATTCTCTGTCTCGCATGCTTGCTTTCCTTTGCTTCCCTTCTTTATCTCACTTTCTTAATTCTCTGTCTCGCGTGCTTACTTTCCTTTTCTTCCCTTCTTTATCTCATTTTCTTAATTTTCTGTCTCGCGTGCATGCTTTCCTTTTCTTCCCTTCGTTATCTCACCTTCTTAATTCTCTGTCTCGCGTGCTTGCTTTCCTTTTCTTCCCTTCTTTATCTCACTTTCTTAATTCTCTCTCTTGCGTGCTTGCTTTCCTTTTCTTCCCTTCTTTATCTCACTTTCTTAATTCTCTCTCTTGCGTGCTTGTTTTCTCTTTCTCTCATTCTCTTCCTCTGTTCTTTTTTTTTTCACTTCCTCTTCCTCTTTCATTATTCCGATTTATGTCAATCTTTTAGATCTCTCATTTGTTTGGAGGATAGAGTGTTTTATTTTGAGGCGGACATACATGTCAGTGGTTTATTCTCCTTTTCTTTCATGACATTGAGGATGTTGATAATAAAATCCAATGCACTGTAAATTAAATCCCTATTGTGACTCCTGCATACAGGATTACCCGAATGTTGTAATTATCACTATCCCTTCTACTCTTAACCCAAAAATGTAAGTGGATCCCATTCCCAGTGCCACATTAATTGGAAGGCCACAGCTAAATTGCTTTTGGGAGATTTAAAAGGAATCTATTGAAAAGCAAATACCCCACACCTGAAGATTATGGTGTGCATTGAACAATAGAGCCACTCACGTATACAATGCCACCGCACAAATCAATGTGAATGGTCTAATTACATGGCGTACAATCAAACACGTGGCATCCAATCAGTATCTGTAATGCAATCACTTTTTAGTGTCAAATATATTATCCCCTTTTTACCCAACTGAGTAGCTAATCCATGACAGATTGGGGCAAAATTAAGTCAGATTCGGGCAAACTCATGTTACCAGGTTACATTCGGGCAAAGTCATTTTCATTTTCGGGCTAAACTGTGTTATTTTCGGACTAGACCATCAACAACATTATTTTAGGACATCAAAAAGACAAAAAACCTTGTTTTCTCTTTGTTTTCCGTCTTTCTTGTCTTGCTTGTTGGAAGGATAATTTATTCGGGCAAAGGATTTCAGCCCCCTGAAAAAAAAAAGGTTCCCCTTCGCCCATGCATATTTTACCCAAACCAATTGCCTTCTTTGGTTTAAAGCGCCGATATTTTAATGTAAATAAATCTTCTGCGGTATATACAATTATTAGATGATGCAATGTTCAGCCCTGTACTGTACTATTTCTCTTGTTCAGTCTCCGCATCTAAGTAATCATCTGACACCAAACGCACTATAAACCATCATCAATCACATTCTGAATGAGCACCGTATAAAGATGTGACACAGTTTACATGGTTTAGGGAGTGACTACATATTGGGGGATAGATAGGATTAAGGACATTATATTAATCATGACGAGTTAAAATTGATTTCAGTCGCAGTTTGTAAAGAAGACACAATTGACACAGGCGTTAATGCAGAGCGATTGAAAAGGCACAATACAGGGATATGGAAAGTGAGGTTTAAAATAAAGTTGCGGAAAATTGCAAATGCATAATGTGGAATAATGTAGGCAAGAAAGTATGTATCCGTTTATTGTTTACACGGGCGTCGATCTGTCATTGATACCCATTGATCAGGGGGGGGAAGATCCATTCATCCATCCCCCCCTGATGAATGGGTATTACGTAAGTATCGACGCCCATGCTTGTTTATAATCTGATACTGATGAAACAAAGATAGATCAGATGATATCCACCATCTATGAGCTCAATGAAACTGGTAAGACATACAGTCATGTAACATTACAATACAAATGGAAAGAAATACAAATTGGCAGAAGACACAGTATAGTGAAAAGGAGAGAGAATGGAGAGCGAGTAGGTGGAAGATAACAGATAGAAGGAAAAGGGGAAATAGCAATCCTGCTGTGCGTGTACGTCCTTTCCAACGTCTCAGCTATGTGATAATGGCCCAAGGCCATGGCTAAACGGCCTAATTAACTCGTCGTTTCATTTTGTCTCTGACCTCATTTTTTTCAAAAAGTAACATGGCGTTCCGTCGAAACCGCTCAAGTTATGTCGCAGTGAAATTGCCGTAACTTTCTTAAATGAGAATAAATCTCAGCTATATCCATCTTTTTCAATAGTAAAATAACTGCTATTTCGTAAGTTTCCGTGAAAAATGACCAGATTCGCATTCAAATTTGAAAATAAAGTGTCAAATTATTACCCAAAATATCAAATTTACCATCGTTCGTCAGCGTGAAAACTGTAATATGCTTTTTAAAAACTATCTGAGATTTTTGCGTGAAAAATCGTTTTTATCGAGTAAGACATACGGATATGTTTGGAAATAAAAGATATGCAGAGACAATTCAATTATGATATCAAGAAACAAGGGAAATAGGGTAAGGTGAAATACTGGAAAGAGTTGGACAGTTAATAGAAATAACAATTACAATAATAGTCAATTTTCATGAGCGCATTATCACTCGGAGCAATATTACCTTGGACTTAGCCGAGTCGCCGAGATGGTGCTCAATCATTTCAAGGGATAAATTCTTGCCAAGTACCAATTTTCTTTCTTTATCTACATCTTCCTTCATCTTCCTTGAGTTCATTTTATTTCATCTTCCTGCATCTACCTTCATTTTCCTTCATCTTCTTTCATCTTCCTTCATCTCCCTTCATCTTCCTTCATCTTCCTTCATCTCCCTTCATCTTCCTTCATCTTCCTTCATCTTCATCTTCCTGCATCTTCCTTCATTTTCCTTCATCTTCCTTCATCTCACTTCATCTTCCTTCATCTTCCTTCATCTGCATCTTCCTCCATCTTCCTCCATCTTCCTCCATCTTCCTCCATCTTCCTTCATCTGCATCTTCCTTCATCTTCCTTCATTTTCCTTCATCTCCCTTCATCTTCATTTATCTTATAATCTTCCTTCATTTCCCTTAATTTTCCTTCATCTTCCTGCATCTCTCTTCATCTTCCTTCATCTTCCTTCATTTTCCTTCATTTTCCTTCATCTTCCTTCATCTTCGTCTCCCTTCATCTTCATCTCCCTTCATCTTCCTTCAACTCCCTTCATCTTCCTTCATCTTCATCTTCCTGCATCTTCCTTCATTTTCCTTCATCTTCCTTCATCTTCCTTAATTTTCCTTCATCTTCATCTTCCTGCCTCTTCCTTCATTTTCTTTCATCTTCCTGCATCTTCCTTCATTTTCCTTCATCTTCTTTCCTCTTCCTTCATCTCCCTTCATCTTCCTTCATCTTCATCTTCCTGCATCTTCCTTCATTTTCCTTCATCTTCCTTCATCTCCCTTCATCTTTTATCATCTTCCTTCATCTGCATCTTCCTTCATCTTCCTTCATTTTCCTTCATCTTCCTTCATCTCCCTTCATCTTTTATCATCTTCCTTCATCTTCATCTCCCTTCATCTTCCTTTATCTTATAATCTCCCTTCATTTCCCTTCATTTTCCTTCATCTTCCTTTATTTTTCTTCATCTTCCTTCACCTTCCTTCATCTTCCTTCGTCTTCCTTCACCTTCCTTCGTCTTCCTTCATCTTCCTTCGTCTTCCTTCATCTTCCTTCATCTTCCTTCATCTTCCTTCGTCTTCCTTCACCTTCCTTCATCTTCCTTCATCTTCCTTCGTCTTCCTTCATCTTCCTTCATCTTCCTTCGTCTTCCTTCATCTTCCTTCACCTTCCTTCATCTTCCTTCGTCTTCCTTCATCTTCCTTCATCTTCCTTTATCTTCCTTTATCTTCCTTCATCTTCCTCCATCTACCTTCATCCTTATCTCCCTTCATCTTCCTTCATGTCCCTTCATCTTCATTCATCTCTCTTCATCTTCCTTTATCTCCCTTCATATTCCTGTATCTCCCTTCATCTCTCTTCTTCTTCTTCCTTTATCTCCCTTCATCTTCCTTTATCTTCCTTCATCTTCATCTTCCTTCATTCCCTTCATTTTCCTTCATCTTACTTCATCTTCCTTCATCTTCATCTTCATCTTAATTCATTTTCCTTCATCTCCCTTCGTTTTTCTTCAACTTCCTTCATCTCCCTTCATCTTTCTTAATCTTCCTTCATTTTCCTTCATTTTCCCTCATCTTCCTTCATCTTCCTTCATCTTCATCTTCCTTCATCTTCCTTCATTTCCTTCATCTTCCTTCATTTCCTTCATCTTCCTTCATCTTCCACAGTGGTGAACATCTATTCAATATCAAACAACGGTACCAAAACAAAAGTTATGTGTTGTTTCTCGTCTGGTGGTCCCCTTAAATATGGAAAGCATCTACGTTTGAAAAGATATTTATACATTTAGTACAGTATTTATTGAAAGTGTGCAGAAGTGTCAACTTATACATAACTGCCTTATATTTAGTTAACGTGTTTGTTAGATTCCCCCTATTCTAAGCTTGCATGATTGAAAATATATTTATCACTAAGTGGATGTGTGCGACAATGTGAAGTCATCCCTCCCTCCAGGTTCCCGCAGGCAATGGGTTAACAAGCCCTGTTCCCAGTTAGACCTCGCAATGCACATGAACAGTGCCAAACCAGTTTATGGCAGGCAATGGGTTAACCTATAGATCATGCAATGCACATGAACAGTGCCAAACCAGTTTCCCATCAAGAAATTGTTTAACCTGTTCCCTACTTGACCTTACAATGCACATATCCCAGGTCCCCATGGGCAGTAGGTTAACAGTATTAACGCACTACGGTTGAAAAGGCATAACAAAGGGGAAAATAGAAAGTATACTTTAAAGTCAAGTTGCGGAGGATTTATTCAAATGCATAATTTTGATTTGATACTTATAAGACAAAGAGAGATCAGAAAATATTCAAATAATTAAATACATGAGTAAAGGCAGACATGTGAAATAGAAATTATAAATGGAAAGAAAATACAATTTGGGCAGAAGACAAAGAGAATAGTCTTTCACTCCTTCATATTTAAAAGTATTTTGAGCTAAGTCCGCAAGAGAGGTAAATGAAATTCTTCAGAATGTCTTGTTGGGTAATTATGGACTGAGCTATTTTTGAAAAACATTTCTTGAAAAACAGATGGCAACATATCATTGTTATAAATATACATAAATTGACCAAGTTTAAATAAATATAAGTCTTTAACCTTTAAATGTTATTTTCAAAATTCCCCCACTTCTCTCTTTTTTTCGATGTGTTCTTTCGTACTCTATTCATTCTTGACCATTTGTAATGCAATTTTACACGAAAGCCTTCCCCTTTATTATACCGCATTCAGGATAAGTTATGATGAATATTATTTTCCCTCTCTATTTGTATCAGTTTCAGGTTGCTTTTAAGGAAGAGAAGGAGTGAAAGACTAATGATCTACTACTCTTTGTCTTCTGCCCAAATTATTACAATATTATGAACACCATTAATTATATCGCCCATTTATTCTTTCCCCGTCCTCACGTCTTCTTTTATTCCTCTTTTGTTTATCTTTTTTTTTTAAACAAGGTCTTTTTCTACTCGTTGACTCAAAATGTAATTTGATATGTGTTATTGTGCCCTCTCGTGCATATCTCCTCTCGTAAGCGCAAATCTTCTTCCCCGGCTTCTTCTCAACCCCACATGCAGCTCATCCTTTTGTACTATTTTTTACCCCCGATATCTCTTCTTTTTTTTTTTTCTTTTTTTTTTGCAGTGTCTATTTTGTGTATCGTTACCGTCTTCTTCTATATTTGTCATGTAATGTTCTCCCTCGTCCCATTTTCTTCTCTGTTGGCATCCCTTTTTTTCTTCATTTAAATTCGTTTGTAGTACTGAATTCATTATTGTATTAATTTAATTATTCTTTATTATCTGAGTGGTCCACGTTTGTACAAGCACTGCTTTTCAGTGGACCCCTCTTGTTTCCAATATGTATACCTTAATCTTTGTAAATCTTTGAAATGTTTTGTTGGAAACATAAATAAAAATTGAAATTGAAGAAGGAAGAGAGATGGGAGGGGGAAAAGGAGTGATCAGACAAGATTTCCAGACCGAAAAATCGATCGTTATACCCCACTAGCTTGACGGTCGGCTTGCCCGCCACGGGAGAAGGAGAAGGAGGAGAGATGGGAGGGGGAAATATGGTTGATCTATGAACATACTAGGTTCATGGTTGATCAGAAAAGACTGAAAAGTGGTCCGTCGTCTCCCCTAGTTTGGCGGTCGGATATTGGGCCTAATTCCGCCACCTCTTGTCCCGCCTTTCCATCGGGGTATCTGTTTGCAAAGTATCTCAGCAGATTTATCTCAGCAAACGTCGATATTAGGGGGTGTATTGAGATCTAATTAAGGGCACATGACTGAGGTATATAGCTCCCCGCATTATTAATTTTGTTATGAAGATGTTATGATTGTTTGTGTGTGTGTGTGTGTGTGTGTGTGTGTGTGTGTGTGTGTGTGTGTGTGTGTGTGTGTGTGTGTGTGTGTGTGTGTGTGTGTGTGTGTGTGTGTGTGTGTGTGTGTGTGTGTGTGTGTGTGTGTGTGATCAATGTGTTTATTCATTTTACTCAATGTATATTTACTGTTTTATGTTGTACTTAACTCCGGGGAGGAGCCTGAGACAGGTCAATGGCCTTTGTTCCTCCCTCCACACTGTGAATTTACTTCTTGTATTACCTCCTTTGTTATATTTGATGTATTTTACCTGTTATTGCTGTTATGCATTGTTTTTTACTATGTATACTTTCTCTTTGTATGTTTTTAATTCAAGTTGTGGAAATAAAATGAATTTGAATTTGAATTTGAAATGTAAATGTATTCAAATGCATGGTGCCGCTGTGGCGTAGCGTGGTCGACTGATGAAAGGGGGCATTGTGGGAGGGGGGGGGGGGGGGGGCAAGTGAATGGTGGGGAGGGCAAACTCTTGAATGATGTGTTTGTAATTTTATAATGTTTACCATTAGGCTTGTGAGTGTTAATTGTCGATGTCAATGTAAAATAATTGGGGGACGCCCAACGCCCGCCCCCCCCTACCCCCTCCTCTAGCTATACACCACTGCGCTGTAGGTTTTAACCAAACAGAGCCTAGGTAGTGTGCCGGTTTGACAATAATTAATTGACATAAATGTCATCAGTGCAGACAGTCGTGAAACTGGGTGATGCTAAACAGTACATCCACATGTTTTCTATCAACTATATTTTTGAAGAACTATTGAAATCAATCAATTCCAGTTAATTCACACATCTGATGGAGTCACTTGATTTTCGAAAAGGAGATAACAAGGGAAAACTTAATCCTCATATCGATGCTAGAATGAAGATTACTTTATATCTTTATCTTTATCTTGTTACATGAAAAAGAATTAGAATGTTCATTTATGATGGTTGATTTCACAAAAGCATTCGACACTATTGAAATTTAAGTATATTGAAGAATGCTTGAAACATTTTAATTTTGGGGTATATTTTGGTAAGTGGGTTAAATTAATGTATAAAGATGTAAAAAGCTAGGTCCAAAACAAAAGAGATGGGATCTTTATAATTATGGTATTCCATGGACTGAAGGATGTGTTAAATATTTAGGAATTTATATAGGTACTAATCAAGATATGGTTGTTAAAATGAATTGGGAAACAAAATTACAGAAGATTCAAAGAATTGTAGATAATTGGAAAAAGAGAAATCTCACACTCTTTGGTAGAGTTCTTATTGTAAAGACATTACTCGTAAGTCAAGTCATTAATTTGATTATGTTTTGTCCAGTACCACAACATATTATAAAAAGACTGGACAAAATTGTGTATAGTTTTGTATGGAATTCAAAAATAGATAAAGTAAAACGAGAAACTGTAATTCAAGACTATCATGAGGGAGGAATTAAGATGATTGATCTTGAAACATTAATAGCAAGTTTTAGATTAAAATGGTTAGGTAAAATAGTAGACAATTCGAAAAGATTTTAGAAAAAGATGTCAAATGTTTACTTTCAGTCTCTTGGAGGGCTGAAACTGATTTTAAATTGTGCTATTGATATAAACATACTTTGTGGGAAAAATACCAGAATTTTATGTAGAAATTAAGAAAGCATGGGTTATGTTGAATATAAAAATGAACATTATAATAGTATTGATTTAGATAAACAAGTTTCATGGTATAACAAATATGCAGTTTTAAAAAATAAGCCCTTCTTTTTTAAGAAATGGTTATCAAGTGGTATTACGTTTTTGAAAAATATTTGTATTAAAGGGACTTAGTAACATTGTCCAAATCCTCGGTTTTTCAAATTTCCCTTTCGTTACAAAGATATGTACGATCAAAGTATTCAGATAAGAAAAAACTCCCCCGGAGTTTTGAAACCGTGTACAAAGTGAGTGCAGTGAGTTAGTGAATATCACTTTGCATGTTCGCTAATTACTTGGCCATGCAATGTCCATTTGACTTGAAATGTTCACACTATACCCTGTAGACATAATGAGATAACAACAATATACATTGCATCAACCCTTCATCACTTTTTGCACATGTCAACAAAGTTACTAGATCCCTTTAATAGACATTTTATGGCAACAACAACATTAATAGACAATATTTGTGATAAAACTTCAAAAGTTGTGATGTTTTAATATTTTAAATTACAGAAAGCAATACCGAAACAATGGATGAATAACTGAAAAGGACATGTTTAGAGATACCCAAAGTTATTTTTAATGGAAAAGAAAGAATCATTGAGAGTTTATTGAGTAAATTATTTTATGTTGCATTGTTAAAAAGGAGAATTGTAAATTAAGGTCCATCATACTGGACAAATACATTACACACTGATGTTAATTGGAAGCAGGTTTATAAACGGAATATTATTGATTTCAAGGAAAACAAATTGAAAACGTTTAACTTTAAGATGATTTATAATTTGATTGTTGTGAAAAGAAAATTATTTGTAATGACAATCTGTAACACAGATACATGTGAAGCATGTCAATGTAAAGAAGATATAGAACACGCTTTTATAAAAATGCACCATGAATGACATGTTCTTTAGAAAGTTTACGCAGATGGTGCAAAATGTTTATAGCATTCACGTAGAAATTAATTATTCACCTTATTGAAAATAAATACAGACAAAAAATCAATGATATTTTAACGTTAGCTTTTTGGAGTATTTATAAATTGATAGTCATTCGAAATAACCTTGGAAAAGATGAGAGGAAAAACAAATTATGGCTCGTGTTCTTAAAAGAAGTTTACTCACGTATGCAGATAAATGATTATATTTCTTACGAAGGACACTGTATAATCTACC
>JBAMJV010008196.1:0-65000 GCA_037951105.1 Echinarachnius parma
TGCTAAATAAAGGTCTAAAACAAAACTATATTTTCAGATGGAGTAGCCAAGGGGAAAGAGGATGGGGATTGGGGGAGGGGGCTATAATAGATAAAGAGAACAACATGATTGGCGTAGCCAGGGGGGGGGGGGGGGGGGGCTGGCCTAAAAAAACGCTCTTGTTAAACAAACTGAAGAGAAAACAAAACTATAATTTCAGATTGGTAGCCAAGTGGGAAGAGGATAGGGGGGCTTGTTAAATGGAATCAAAAGAAAAACAAACTATAATTTGTGATTGGCGTAGCCAAGGGAGGGAAGGGGGTGCTTATAACATGAATAGAAAAACAAACTATCATTTGTGATTGGCGTAGCCAAAGGAGGAAAGGGGTGGGGGAATACAATGAAAAGAAATACAAACTTTCATTTTTGATTGGCGTAGGGAAGGGGGGGGGGGCTTGCTTTATAAGGCTCTATATTAGATACAGAGAAAACAAAGTTATAAATTAAGATTGGCTTAGTCAAGGGGGGGGGGGCTTGTTTAATAAGGCTCTGTAATGAATAAAGATACAACAAAATTATAATATCAGATTGGCACAGCCACGGGGGGGTGGCTTGCTTAATAAAATAAAAAGCAAACAAACTATAATTTCTGATTATTCTGGAGGTGGGCTTGCTGTGATTGGCTCTATATTAAATTAAGAGAAAACAAAACTAATTGGCGTAGCCAGGGGGGAGGAGGGGATCGCTTTATACACGCTCTTGTTAAACAAAGAGAAAACAAAACTATAACTTCTGATAAGCGTAGCCAAGTGGGAAGAGGATGGGGGGGGGGGGGGGCTTGATTAATGAAATAAAAAGGGGCTAGCTTATATGAGGCTGTATATTAAAGGTAACGTTGAGTATTGGTAATTTCCAAAGTGCCCCCCCCAAAAAAAAAAATTAATTGTAACGGATTTGGTTGATTTCAATTCCATATGAAAGATCATCGAAAAAAAAACATGGGAAATAATAATAATTCCCATTCAAATGCTCTAATTGTTGTGAAATTTGCTTTCAAAATATTTATAAAAGTGATTGACGTCCGGCCATCACTTTGAGAGAACGCTAGCGCGAGGCGAAAGCGTTCTAGGTCCTCCGATGCGAAAGGCGAACGGCGCTTGCGATACACATGAATATGCGCGGTAACTATTACCACGCATTACAGTCTCGTATTAGGAGGACCTAGAACGCTAGCGCTTCTCTCTAAAGTTAATTTGACACTTGAATTGTAACATCTCTTTTTGAATGATAACAGGGGTTTTACTTTGTCGTTTGTAATTGTGTATACTTTTCGAGCATGGTGAAGTTATAACTATTAGTTTGTACCGTAATCGTGCAGGTTTTGGTTACTAAAGTTAAGTTTGACCAATACTCAACGTTACCTTTAAAGGTAGTGTTGAGTATTGGTATTTCCCGAAGTGCCCCCCGATATTTGTTGTGAGATAATGAAAAACTGACTGTCAAATTCGAAAGAACATACAAATTTAATGACAAAATAAATTTTATTTGATCAAAATCGATACACAAACGGCTGAAATATCCATAAATATATTTGTATTCAAAATGTTTTTCACCGGCAATCACCGGGCGATATTTAGTTTTTAGAAAAATTGTAAACAATGCTTGGAGACTACATAACTTTGAATAAAATCTAAATAGGTTTTTAAAAAGCCATTGACGATATCTCTATTGTATCATTATTTAATTTTGTATGAAAAAAGGCTCAAACCAATGATTTTTGTTAGATAGCGCCCTCTTGAGTTGTAACGGTTGGTTCTTTTTAATGATAACACGGGTTTTACTCAGTCGTTTCTAATTGTGTATACTTTTCGAGCTTGGTGCCCCTAAGCTTTGGGTATGATCAGAGGGGTTCCAAATATATAGGCAGAGCCCCCAGTTTTCTTAAAGGGCCCTGAAAGTGATGGGGGGGGGATGCCCCCTGGCATAAATCATGCTCCGAGGGGGCTCCAATTATATGTGCGGTGCCCCTAGGCTTTTTTCATGCTCTGAGGGGGCTCCCTGACATAAGGACGGAGCCCCTAGTCTTCTAAGAGGGTCCATACAGCGATGGACAGTGCCCCCAAGCTACCCCCCCCCCCCTGGCTAACCCTAGCCATCCATAAAACATGGCTATGCCCTCCCCCATCTCTCCGCCCAACACTTGTCCCATTCTCTGTTCATTTCTATTTAAAACCCTAAAACCAAAGAGGTAACATAATACTCCTTTATATCCCCTTTTTCAGCCCCCCCCCCCCCCCCCCCCCGGCTACCCCTAGACATTCATGAAACATGGCTATGCCCTCCCCCATCTCTCCGCCCAACACTTGTCCCATTCTCTGTTCATTTCTAATTAAAACCCTAGAACCAAGGAGGTAACATATACTGCTTCATATTCCCTTCTCCAGACCTACCCCCCCCCCCCTCTTGGCTCCCCCTAGCCATCCATGAAACATAGCTATGCCCTCCCCCTTCTCTCCTCCCAACACTAGTCCCATTCTCTGTTCATATCTAATTAAAACCCTAAAACCAAGAAGGTAACATTATACTCCTTTATATCCCCTTTTCAGCCCCCCTGGCTACCCCTAGCCATCCATGAAACATTGTTATGCCCCCCCCCCCCCCCCCCTCCCGATACTAGTCCCATAATCTGTTCATATTTAAGTAAAACCCTAAACCCTAGGAGGTAACATAAAACTCCTTTATATCCCCTTTTCCAGCCCCCTCCCTATATATACTCCAATAAAATACATTTATTGGTATATATTTCCTTGTCATCGGTTTTTAAAGCAATGAAACGGCTGGGGCCAGAAGGCCACCACTTCTCAGATGTCAATTGATAATTAATGAATGGAAATACAAAGGTCCCTACCTGGCCCCAGGCGTCTAGGTATTTTATTACATTTTTGTATTGCTATATACTCCAATAAAATACATTTATTGGTATATATTTCCTTGTCATCGGTTTTTAAAGCAATGAAACGGCTGGGGCCAGGAGGCCACCACTTCTCAGATGTCAATTGATAACAAATGAATGGAAATACATATGTCCCTACCTGGCCCCAGGGGTGGTATTCTGTAAGTTCACCCTAGAGTTGCTCTTAGGAGTTGCCCTTAAGATCAACTCTAAGAGCTCCCTAAGATGTGCCTAAGTGGTATTCTGTAAGTTGCTCTTAGGACGATCTTAGCATGAATAATGAATAATTAATTAGCTCATAAATATTCATGAGCCACGCCCATTAATAACCATTCGACCAATCATCGTCTTTGTTTTCATTGATGAACAACTAATCATTTTGCAGAATTGTCAAGTAGATACCACGTGGCCACATCACGATTGATTTATTGATCGATTGATGGATTGATGGATTGATTGATTGATTGATTGATTGATTGATTGATTGATTGATTGATTGATTGATTGATTGATTGATTGATTGATTGATTGATTGATTTGGTTCATATCGTTCATGGATATTCTTTTTTTCACATTGTTGCAAAGTATATTACAGTACTACAACATATCTTTTAACAGTATGACATTATAACAGCAATCATATTACTCATTTAAACAAACTTCAGTTAATAAAGAAATGTGTAATTGAACAAACTCTCATAGAAAATAAAAATAAGTTTAAGCGTCCTTTAAAAAAAAAAAAAGGAGGAAAAAATTGGATTTTAGTCACAAACTAGATACTTCGCGCATTACAAACTTGTCATCACAACACGGCGCATGTTACGCGCATAGAGTATCCAAGGAGTATCCAAGCAACCTGTAGCTTTACGCGACCGCGCCAGTGAACAGGTGGATGATGACGTCATCGGAGTGATCAAGTTTAAAGGGATTTGACGGGTTTTGACCATTTCATCTAAGCGGATCGAGCTAGGATTACGTGACCCGTGGCCTGGATTACTGCTCATCTGGACTTATATCCTTTATACTATATGATGATATAAATGCATATATGATACATATACGATAGAACATGTGAGTCAAAATGCCTCCGAAAAAGAATAAAGACAACCAGAGTCATCAGTCGGACAATACATTTACTGATTTGTTTGTATTGAAAAACGAAATTACAAAACTGACCGAAAACATTACTACAAAATTCAGTACTGTCGAGACATCACTCATTGAACTAAAGCAAGGGCAATCTGAACTCACAAAAGCCTTAGACTTTTTCAGTTCGAAATTCGATGAGCTGAATAAAACTGTCCATGATCTGAAATCAGAAAACAGAGAGCTGAAAAAAGACAATGGTGTTCTTAAAGATAGAGTTGGAGGATTGGAGACGAGATTGAATGAACTTGATCAATATCATCGAAGGGTGAACCTTGAGATAGCAGGTGTCCCAGAGGTCCAGGGGGAGAACGTAAAGGAGATCGTTGCCAAAGTTATCCAGCATGTGGCACCCAACCATGCCAACGTCAGCCCGACTGACATCGATGTATGTCACAGGATGGGCAAGAAGTCTGAAGCAGCCGGGAATCCACCTCCGAGGGCCATCATCGTGAGGTTCACCACCCGTCGGGCCAGAGATGCTGTGTATGAGGGAAAAAAGAAGCTGAAGTCCATGACGAGCCGTGACCTAGGTTGCAGAGAGGAGAGGAAGGTGTACATCAATGAGAACTTGCTGCCAAGCACCAAAGTCTTGCTGTCGAGGGCGAACGCGATCAGAAAGAGGGAGGGCTACCGCTACTTGTGGACCTGGAATACCAAGATTCTTGTGAGGAAGACCGAGACCAGCCCGCCGCTTGTCATCGCCAGTGAAGAGGATCTGCTGAAAATCAAATAAATCACGACTGGCCTGCTTTGTAAATAACATTGTTAATGAATAGTGTGAATAATGACGAACAACGAATTATTTCACATTACTAATCGAAATTTGAATGCTGATGAATTAAATACACATTTGTTTGCTTCTGCACTTGGAGTTGGACATTTAAATATTCGTTCTGTAAATGCGAATTTTGATGATTTTAAAGTTTTCTTTGATTTCAATGTATGTTCAAATTTTAAGCTCTTTGCATTAACTGAAACGTGGAATATTCTAAACCCTAATTTGTTTCATATTGATGGTTATAAGCTTGAATACAACTGCAGAGAGAATGGGAGAGGAGGGGGTGTTGGAGCTTATATACACTCGTCTTTATTGTATACGCGTTTGAACATTACGATCTCAAGTACAGAGTCGCTTTGGTTGAAGATTAGTACAAACGATAATATAATTGTATTTGGAGTAGTCTATAGGAAACCAGACAGTGATTATGATGAATTTATAAATGATATGAATAGTGTTCTTCATGATGTAAAATTAGACAAGTTTCAGTGTATCATAGTTGGAGATTTTAATGTGAATTTGAATATAGTTAATGAAAGGTCAAATGAACTTCAGACGATGATGGAATGTTATGGACTCCAACAGCTAATTTCTTCGCCGACACGTATTACTTCTGATAGTCAAACTCTAATTGATCATATTTATACAAACATTAGTTTATGTGAAATAACTTCAGGAACTATATTTGTTGATATTTCAGATCATTTGCCTTGTTATGCAATATTCCATAATTTTTTTGATAAACAAACGTTAACTAATGAAACTAGGAGAAAATGTCGAAGTTATAAACAATATTCTATTCAAGCTTTACGTGATGATCTAGAAACGATCACATGGGATGAGGTATATGAGTCAAATGATGTTAATGATGCATACAATAAGTTTTTGATAATATTTCGTAGGATTTGTGATAAACATGCACCTTTACAATTTCGTAGTCCTAATCCGAAAATTAAGAAACCATGGATTACTAAAGCTATTTTAAAGTCAATTAAAACCAAGTATAAGTTATATAAGCAATCTGTATTGTCAAACCATAATGATGAAAAATTGAATAAATATAAAAAGTTTAGAAACACATTGACTAATGTATTGCGATATGCGAAGAAAAATTATTATGAAGAATTATTTGTAAAAGATAAAGGAAATTCAAAAAAAGTATGGACGCATATAAAGAACATTTTGAATAAAAAGGGAGGAAAATCAAGCAGAGTAGAAAAGTTAGGAATGAATATTGATGGTGTATATGAAGAATCTAGTATCCCTGGAAAAATTTGTGAAATGTTTAATAATTTCTTTGTACAGATTGGAGAAAATTTAGCTGATAAAATTGGTGATACAAATGGTACCTTTCATACATTTTTGGGTCAGAAAGTATCTAATACATTTTATTTTTTACCCGTTACTCATACTGAAGTTCGAAATATAATTTGTTCCCTGAAAAGAAACAAAGCTTGTGGTTTTGATGATATTCCGGTTGGTATATTGATGGATGCTGTTAATTGCGTTTCTCACCCATTGGCTTATATAATAAACTTATCAATTTCAACTGGTATATTTCCTGATAAATTGAAAATTGCAAAGGTAATTCCTGTACATAAAAAGGGTAGTACAGACACACCTGGTAATTTTAGACCTATTTCTATTGTACCTGTTTTAAGTAAAGTATTTGAGAAAGTGGCAAATAATAGATTGATTAAGTTTTTTAATGATAATACTGTTTTGTATGAGCACCAATATGGATTTCGTTCTGGTTATAGTACTAAATTATCATTAATAAATCTGTTAAAGCAAATTTGTCATGATATTGATCAGGGTAATACAACGGTTGGACTCTTTTTAGACTTTGCTAAAGCGTTCGACACCATAAATCACAATATATTATTATATAAATTAGAGCATTATGGTGTGAGAGGAATGCCTCTAACTTGGATGAGGAACTATTTATTTAATAGATTTCAATTTGTTGATTATGATAATATTCATTCAGACAAACTACCAATAACTTGTGGAGTTCCCCAGGGATCTGTGTTAGGTCCAACGTTATTCCTTATTTATATAAATGATCTTCCTAACTCATCCGATTATTTTAATTTCCGTCTCTTTGCAGACGATTCTAGCTTATTTCATACTTTTCAGGGTGTAGGAGATGCTATTAATTTGATTGAGATGGAAAATGATATTGATTTGATAATGACTTGGTGTAAAGAAAATAAACTTACTATTAATACTACGAAAACTAAGTACATCATATTTAAAAGTAGGTGCAGGAAAATTGATGTTCTTGGTAATATTGTAATGAATAATGAAACAATTGAAAAAGTTCCTTACACTTCATTTGTTGGAGTTAATATTGATGAAAATGTAACATGGAAGAAACAAGTTGATTCTGTTTGTGTCTCCTTGAGAAAGAACATAGGTGTATTATATAGAATACGAAATTTTGTGCCTAAAAGAATTTTAAAATTGTTGTACTTTACACTTGTTGAACCACACATTACATATGGCCTAGAAGTCTGGGGTGGAACTTATCCGTCGTATTTAATGAATATATGTTTGCTTCAAAAGAGAGCCATGCGTGCAATATGTTTTAAGAGTCCAAGGGAGCACACAGCTCCATTATTTATGGAATTATCTGTCCTTAATATTTTTGATTTATATAGATATGTCATAGGAACAGTGATGTATGATTTGATAAACGATAAATTCTCACAAAGCTTAGTTACTTATTGTACTCGCATTGATCATTGTTATGATACTAGAAGTAAAAATGACGATAAATTTAAAATAGTTCCAGTAAAATTAGAATTAGCAAAGCAATCCATTTCATATATCGGACCAAAAATATGGAATGAACTTCCAAATAATTTAAAAAGTAAAATGTCAAGACACACGTTTCGTAAATTGCTTAAAGGTTATTTTTTAGATTCGAAATGACCCTTTTCCATTTGTATATATATGTTCGGCATTCTTGATTTTTTCTGTATTTTGTATATAATTCCAATATTTATTTAATGCATATTTTATAAGGGCTAGACCAACTAGCATTTTGTGCTATTACTAGTTCCTTTTTTACCAATAAGTTTTAATTTTGTGGAATCTTTGTATTATATTGTCAATGTTTTTTGTTGTTGTTTCAATTGGTAAAATAAATTTCATTTCATTTCATTTCATTTCATTTCATTATTTCCTTGAGATGGAATTAAGATGTAATTGAGATGTAATAATATCTGCTTATCTATAAGTGTTTGAAGAAAATATTTGTTCATATTTATTTTTACATGTTTTAAATACGGACACGTATACAATTTATTGCTCAAACTCTCAAGGATCAATAATAAAAACGTGCATTTATGAAGTCAAGTTCAGTCAATCATTATGTTACTGAGCAATATAGATGGTACATGAAAGTGTGTTGCGCGCATCGTGCGCGCACCGACAACGCGCAATAAGTAATTTGCGCGCAAAATATGCTTATGCCTTAGCAACTGTGTACCCCATAGAATTAATTATGAATAAACAAACCAACCCGTTTATAAACGGGTTTGTTTGTTTATTCATATCATAATTCTATGATGTACCCACTGTACCACACCTAGTAACAGAATAATTCGTCCAAAATTGCATTACGTCAACTGCAGTCAAACATGTCATCAAAGTGCGTTGCGAAAATGCAACGAAAGTTGTAGGAGCATCATAGAGGGAGAATTTTCTTCTACTTTTTAAAATTGACCTTTGCGATTTAGCTGCTCCTGCCGCCGCCAAAGTTGATATAACAATAATTCGTCGGCCAAATTTGATCACGCGTTCTAAAAACAACAAAAAAAGTAAGTTCCCCCCCCCACCCCCCCCCCTAATCAAAATAGCGTAAAAACAGTTTTGAGCAAAATAACTTGGCAGAATTGTTTCTACACTTATTGGCTAACTTCTCTGTGAAAATGAGATTGATCCGTCAAGTCATGCATGAGTGAGCACAAATTGAAGGCAAAATTGTCACTTATCAAAAGTAACAAGAGTCAAAATGTTACTCACTCATGCATGACTTGACGGACCAATTTAATGTTAAAACAGAAGTTAGTCAATAAGTGTAGAAACAATTCTGCCAAGTTATTTTGCTCAAAACCGTTTCGTTAAAAAGTTACGCTGTTTTGATGAGGGGGGACTTCCTATTTTTGTTGTGTTTAATTCAAACTAAGACTGGTTGTAGGCAGTCTTAAGATAAGATCAAAAAGTTGCTCTTATCTTCATCTCCAGAATACCTCTTATCTTAGGATGCTTATTTGCATATATTTGCATACATTTACATATTCGAAAAGTTGCTCTTAAGTTAAGAGCAACTTTTCAGAGTTGGTCTTAAGAGCAACTCTAAGAGCAACTTACAGAATACCAAAGTTGCTCTTAAGATCAACTTCACCTCCTAAGATCCTTACAGAATACCACCCCAGGCGTCTAGGTATTTTATTTAATTTTTTGTATTGCTATATACTCCAATAAAATACATTTATTGGTATATATTTCCTTGTCATCGGTTTTTAAAGCAATGAAACGGCTGGGGCCAGGAGGCCACCACTTCTCAGATGTCAATTGATAACAAATGAATGGAAATACATATGTCCCTACCTGGCCCCAGGCGTCTAGGTATTTTATTAAATTTTTTTGTATTGCTATATACTCCAATAAAATACATTTATTGGCATATATTTCCTTGTCATCGGTTTTTAAAGCAATGAAACGGCTGGGGCCAGGAGGCCACCACTTCTCAGATGTCAATTAATAATTAATGAATGGAAATACATAGGTCCCTACCTGGCCCCAAGGAGGTAACATATAGTGCTTTATATCCCCTTATCCAGACATACTCCCCCCCCCCCCCCCCCCCTTGGCTCCCCCTAGCCATCCATAAAAAATGGCTATGCCCTCCCCCATCTCTCCGCCCAACACTTGTCCCATTCTCTGTTCATATATAATTAAAACCCTTAAACCCAGGAGGTAACATTATACTCATTTATATTCCCTTATCCAGACCTACCCCCCCCCCCCCCCCCCGCCCCTTGGCTTCCCCTAGCCATCCATTAAACATTGTTATGCCCTCCCCTTCTCCCCTCCCAAAACTAGTCCCATTCTCTGTTCATATCTAATTAAGACCCTAAAACCAAGGAGGTAATATATACTGCTTTATACCCCCTTATCCAGCCCTATACCCCCCCCCCCCCCCCCTTGGCTACCCCTAGCCATCCATAAATCATTGTTATGCCCTCCCCCTTCTCCCCTCCCAACACTAGTCCCATTCTCTGTTCACATGTAATTCAAACCCTAAAACCAAGGAGGTAATATATACTTCTTTATAGCCCCTTACCCCCTACCCCCCCCCCCCCCCCTCCGGCTACCCCTAGCCATCCATAAAACATTGTTATGCCCTCCCCCTTCTCCCCTCCCGACACTAGTCCCATTCTCTGTTCACATCTAATTAAAACCCCATAATATTGCTTTATATCCCCTTATCCAGCCCTACCCAGGCGCGCCGGAAGCAGTTTTGGATTGGGGGGGGGGGGGGGGGGGGCAAAACCCAAAGGGGGCTCACGGTTTATGTGTTAAGGGGCTCATGCCCAACCACACTCACAAACATAAACGATATGCCACATTTGTGTGATCCAACATCATAGCTTACAGCTAAAAATGAGTCCCGAGGGAGCGAAGCGACCGAGGTCTGGGGCATATCCCCTCCCAACCCCCCTCCCACGGTGAAGATTGTGCATGTATTTACTTGTAATGGTGTGATTTGGTGCACGTCACACAAACAGCAGAGCAATAACAGCCTACACAGGAACTACGTGAACCGGTACAGAAAAACCCACCCCAGACGTGCATACGCAAGTTACACAACAAACTGTGATAATTTGTTTGCGCGCAAAGCGCGCAGCGAAAACTTTAAATGGATGTATAACTCATTTTTTTAACATTATAATTAACAAGTATTGGCTGATACATTTAATTTTTAATTTTAATTTTTCTTTCTTTCTTTCTTTTTTTTTTTTGAGGGGGGGGGCTTTTTTGGGGGGGCAAAAACGCGTTTTGCCCCCCCCCCCCCCCACTTTTTGGATTGGGGGGGGGGGGGGCGGCCGCCCCCCCCTGCCCCCCCCCCCCCACTTCCGGCGCCTATGGCCCTACCCCACCCCCCCCCCCCCCTTGGCTACCCCTAGCCATCCATAAAACATTGTTATGCTCTCCCTCTTTTCCCCTCCCAACACTAGTCCCATTCTCTGTTCATATTTAATTAAAACCCTAAAACCAAGGAGGTAATATATATATACTCCTTTACTCCATTTACTTTTTTTGAAGAGAAAGAAACCGGTCGAAAGTAATTGAATAAAGACTTAACCAAGGAATTCTAGCGTGTTTTCGAGTTTATTTTATTGACTTTTTATACTCCTTTATATAGTTTGTTTTTATTTTAATTTTATATTAATACACGGTAGGTACCCCTATACCCACAGAGAGCGGTCGATAATGCACATAGTACAGGCGCGCACGCTCGTACGAGTGTGTGACACGTGACGCCGGTACCGTACACTGACCTCTACGGGCGGCTGCACGTTGATTGGCCATTCAAAAATGAGGCCGCCGCGCGGCCATGTTGGGACCATCATCATGGACCGTCGATAACCCGCTGTTGATAGTGTGTAACATTCGTAAACATTTTTCCAGATTAATTCTACCAATTGTTCTCGTTAGATAAAACGTGTTGATTGTATTCTGATTAGGGATGACACATTACATGGCATTTGGCTGGCAAATCGAAATGATAATGACATACAAAAGGCTGAAATCACGTTTCATAGGCGAGTTGTTTGCAGTCATTGGGCCGCCTACAGTCCCATGTGTTATGTTTTGTGTCAGAAAAGATTATAGTTTACCTCTTATATTCCACATATTATTAGGTTGCTACATTTATTATAAATAGGGTACTGTACTGATAGATTTGTTTAAATATTGAAATAAAACAAGTGAAATCGATAAGAGATTTAGATACGGGCAGGCAAATAGATGACAAAAATGTGATTGAAACTTGAAAATGTATTTTTGATATAATTGAATAAGTGATTGGGGTTTTGAAAATGTATGTTTGATTTCATAAAGCCTATACTAAGGCTAGGGTTTTCTGTCGAGACAGTGACTCATTAAGTTAATTACAGCCCATAAAAAGTGAAATAATGAAAGAAGATACATTTGTATATGAAATATTGGTATTACGCACTCATTTGAATTTACAAGGAATCGTGGTGAATTTTGAGGGGATACTAGTCATTGTGGAATTAATGCAATGAAATAGTTGATAGAGAAGCAAAACATGGCTTGGGGGGAAAAAAAGGAGATTTGTAATAAAGTGAAATAAATAGTATGATTAAACAAAAGTATTATGTTAAATCAAAGATGGGAGGACTTTGAATCTTCCTTTGAAAATATTCAAAATAATGTAACTCAGTCGTATATATAGGCCTACCATTGTTATTTGAATATTATTACAATTTTAATCTATATTGCATCGTTTATGGATGGGAAATATTGGTATGTGTATTATCATGGGCATATAGAAAGATACATTATGTGTTTTTTTTTAAGGAGCAATTAATTTGAGTTGAAACAAAAAAGAGAAAAGAAGGAAGAAAACAAAAACAGATTGGCTCAAAATGAATGAAGAACGGCAATAAACACAAAACAACAGCAACAACAACAACGACAACATGTCTCTCCAAGTAATGTTAAGTATTGACTTTTATAACATCTATTAAATAGAGGTATATGGTCGAACTTCGAATTTCTTCAGAAGTGCTTTATAACCTCCCTGATCGATGTTCATAATGATTTAAAACAAACCATAAATGTAACATTATGAACCATAACTCACAAAGAATGCCCTTTGAAATAGTAATCTTAGGAAGAACGCGGAAAACATGTTACCAAATAAATTGAAAAGGAAAGAAAACAAAGATTGGCTTTCTGTTTATGATATTTTGATATTCGAGGATGACGTGCCATATGGTATAGTACAGTGATGCATGAACGCATGTTACAATTAAATAAATTAATGAAAACAGCAGAAAAGTTCTTTCTTTACATGGGGGAACAAAATCTTGTTAAAGACAAGGGGAAAATAAGAGATAAACTAGGGGCGAGTAATAGTTATAAGATCGGGTCAATAGCGGGAATCCGAGTGAATCTCTCCGGGCAAGGCCGGCGCGCACATACCTTACGTTACCGTGTAAGCATCATAACAAATGGCGAATTATCATTGCTTGAGCTGTGATTCAATACGCTGGATAATTTTAATTAATCATGCTAGTATTCAATCACTAAGACTATTTACTTCACATATATGATCATATTTCATTCCTGGGGGGATAAAGGGATATAAAAATGCCATGGTTAGCAACAACTCTGTAGCAAGTATAATGCACTACCACGTTAGTGCATATATCCGCTGTTACGGGTTGATGGTCCCAACATGGCGCGCGCCCGCAGCCCGCGGCCTCAATTACTGAGCCATGACCGCCCGTCCATTAGTAGAGGTCAGTGGTACCGTACCATTCGCACTGTCCGAACTAATTTTCAGGTAGCTAAGGGAGCATGTTGACGTATAGGAGCGTGTTGACGTTTAGGACAGGCGTGGACAGGCGTGTCTTGTAGCTGTGCCTGTGTTCCGGGTTTTCCGTGTTTGCTGTCTTACCTTTTGGCTGAAGCGTGGCTTTGCAGCTATTTTACAGTGCTTGCTAGCTGAGCAGACAGATGGCTGCTGGGTGTTTTCCGGGACCGTTGTTGAGGGCTTCAGTGGGTCTGCATTAGACCTTGGGGTTTTGTCTCGTCTGCGAGAATCTCAACATTATGAGAGATACTGTGGCTGATGAATAAATAACCAGAGCAACCTAACAAACTTGTTTCTGTGTCTCCTTCGGCCTCATCTAACGCACCACGACATTACCAGTGGAAAACAATTTTCTATTCAATTATCATGAACTAATAGACTTCAATTCAACGTCTGTTCAACTTCAGTCCATACAAGTTACTTGGCAATCGATAATTATATTCATTTACATTGCACCCCGTTTGTGGTTGCCACATTTAGCTCTTCCGCCAACAACCACAGTGCCGACAACAACACCGTTGACCACGACGACTGCAACAGCTACCACAATACTTACCACCACCACTGCCCCGCCAACAATCGCTACCACGACAGCCGCTCCAACGACGACGATGACGGTAGCACTCCCAGGTATCAACTTTCTCAACAGTATTTTCATGGATTTTAATCTGATGAGAACATATTTGTACTTTATCTTGTGTTGATGGTAGATTAAACAATCATTATGCTTTTCTTTGCCGTAAATGTTTTGCTTAGAATAGCGATGGATATTAGTTATACACTGCCTGAATAAACCATTGTAAACTAGCAAATTATGTGTCGATGTTAAAAAGGAGAACACCTGTGTCTTACTGCGCCACTCCAAGTCCTGCATGAACAAAAATAATAAGTAGTAAACTTACAAAATAATAATTAACAATTCTAGAGATTGGATATCATATGAATCTTTTAAAAATTAAAAAAAACTGCTATACAGCATTTTACTCCTCTAGCTATCCCATGCAAAAACAAAACAAAACTTGATTTATGCTTTACTGGTTCAGCACCTCAATCATCTCTGTCATGACACCGTAAACAGAAATGAGCATGAGAGACTCGACCGTCATGTTATGTTACAACTCGCAAACGTCGACAAAAAAAACAACATGTCAAAATCAAAACCTTTAGTATGAACAGCCAAAAGTGTCATACTGTCACAGACAAAACTGGACGAGTTTTTACTTAGTTTGTTTTTGTCTTCACGCATAGAGGGATTTGTATTCATAACAAAAAAACAACAACAGCAGCGGAGGCATTATCTCCCCACCTGCTTTGTGTGGTTCCATCGTAATATAATACACTATGCGATGAAATAATAAGTTTTTCCTGACACATGCATCACATCATCATGGCGATTGTTTTACTCTTCAACCTCTCTAACTCATATCTAAGCCCCATGCTCGCGTCCAGTGGTTGACAACGGAACCATCCTTAACGACGTACTCGACCGGAACTACCTGGTCGGAGAGAACGTGATTCTGAGCTGTCAGGCCGGTTTTGAGCCAACCGACAAAACCGTGCTGACATGTCAGGCAGACGGCACGTGGGACCCACCACCGGCCTGTAGCACACCGGCCTCTGGAGTCACGCTGGAAACGTGGCTGATTATCGGTAAGTTTTTTTTTTACTGATATCAGTGATTGTAGATCATGTAGATAGGGTATAGACCTGTAGCACACCGGCCTCTTGAGTCACGCTAGAGACGTAGCTGATTATCGGTGAGTTCCACTGATATCAATGATTGTAGATATGGGATATATCCCTGTAGCGCATAGACCCCCTTGAGTCACGCTGGAGACGTGGCTGATTATCGGTGTGTTGCACTGATATCAGTGTTTGTAAGATATGCCCCTCAATCAGTCCGACCACGCTACGCCAAACCTAGCTAAATGCCAAAATATACCCCCTCCTCACCCACCCCCGCAACAAAAACAAGTGGCTGTTTTACTATTTTTCTCTTGCTCGTTCCCTTCTATAGTGATTGCGATTGCTTGTTTCAACGTTCTCATCTGGATCGGCATCTTCGTGATATGCTTCGTGCGCTGGAGAAAGAAAGCTAGAGCGTAAGTAGGTCTTTAAAGTGATCCATTAACTTTGTTTATGAGATTGTCCGAAAAGTGATATTTGAGACTTGAGTTATATACCAATAGAATTCTTTTGAATGAAAAGTGTCAATTTTTGGTAGAAAATTAACAATATTTATTTATTGAAAATGGTAAAAATTTATGTCATATTTTTTACCGCATTGTACAACAAAATTAATATGACAAGTGCTTTAGGTGAATAGCCAACCCACTTTTGTACGATCTGCGATCTGGTATTCTAAATCAATACCCCAATGAAATGAATTAATTTGTTTTTTATTATTACCATTTAAGTGTCTCAATATTGTTATCGGTATCGATAAAAGATCCCTAGACACACACACAACACAATCACAACGACATTGTACAGACCTGCATGATTTCCTCGTCATTTAAATTCTCCGACCACTTAAACAAATGCTTCATCTGAGAGGAACGAAGTTTAAAATTTGCATCTTATATAAAATATAGCTCATTCCCAGGTCGAAATTCCCATAGAACCAACACCCATAGGAGACCCATAGAAACCCATAGGCCTATTGGTTGCTATGGGTTTCAATAGGGAAAGTGGAACATGGGTTTCTTTGGGTTTTTGATTCTATGGGAATTTCAACCTGGCTAATGTCTATGGGTCCCATATAAACCCATAGGAGACCCATAGAGACCCATAGGATTGTCCCATGGGTCGCCTATGGGTTTCTAGGGGAATTTTGACTTGGGATGGGAATTTCGACCTGGTAAATGTATATGGGTCCCATAGAAACCCATAGTAAACCCATAAGATTGTCCTATGGGTTTCTATGGGAATTTCGGCTTGGGTTGTACGATGGTAAAAATTATAAATTTTTAAAATTAGAATTTCGGCTTTTGTCAAAAAATAATCAGTAAGGTTCATTATCCGGAATATTTGGCTAATAAGAACGCACCATGACAACGCAAACGTTGGGAATGACTTTCGAAGTTGCTGATTTAGATTGCAGGAGCCTACATATATATTACACTTTTTTGTTTTACTATGACAATCTTATACACATTTCAACCATTTTCATTTTCTATTTCGAAATAAATGGCTCATATCACAGACGGTCAAGTGCTTCACGAAATGCAACACCAAATGAACCTACCCAAGTCTACGAAGATCTTCAAGGAACCGCACCGATTCAGTCGTCGTACATGGATCTCATTCACACGTCAGGCAATGGTGCGGACGATCGCGTCAATGCCTACGAGAATCATACGGTCATCGACCGGGGCCAACGTTACAGATCACGCGCATCTGGTGTAGCATCTGAGCACGAAAGCTTCGACCAAGTGGAATACGAGAATACGATAATGTGATTGTGTTCAGAATGCTGTAATAATGTTATATTCCATGTGAGCTGTTACAAATGAAATTATGTTAACCATGCCGACAATTAATTTGCAATTATATGAGTTGAATTATGGATTTAATTATATATATATATATATAAGTTTAAATTGTATGCACAATGTGTTGTTTTAAATGTATGGGTCGACCACACGAGAAGGCTCCGATTCCTTTTTGGTTCGCTAACCCTCTTACAATAATTTATTTTAATTTGTACACGCAATCTGCATTTTTAAAACTCTAAATGAAATGTAGTTTTATATTTTTATTATGTTGTTTGTATTTTACATTGTTATTTTATCTCGAGATAATAAACTGAATTTAAATTGAAAACAAAATTGAAAAAATTATCTTTATCATTATCATTATTATTATGATTATCATTATACTACTAATAATAATTATTATCATTACTATTAGTATTATTTTTATAATCATTAATTTTACTATAACATATCAAATATAAGTTTCTTGGCCACACAGTGCCTGCATATCACTTTACTTTTTCATTAAGAAAATATGATATATATAAATTTGTAAGCATATTATATTCACTGATATGATTGTAACATCTACTATAATGCTATATACATATAGTTTAATAGTGTTATACCGTAGTGAGTATGTGCATATATGAAGCATTGATGTATACATAAAAGTCACATTTTTATTACGTTATTTCTTTGAGGTTTCGATTTATATCAAATGTGAGCTAATTCTGACAAACAGAACAGGTAAAACTGTCAAGGTTATTTTATAGTCATACATAAATTATGACTATACAATTATGTACATGTTAAATATTGTTCGGGTTTATTTTCCCTTACACACTTCACTGTGTATCATAGACGTTATTGTTTAAAGGGTACCACCAGGCAAAGAACGACACATACTTATGTGTTGGTACCGTTGATATCAAATACCGTAGATGCCCAACATTTTACGAAGGGTTGTGTTATTCATAAAGGAAGTGGGGGGGGCAGGGGGGGGCGGCCCGCCCCCCCCCCCCCCCCCAATCCCAAAAGTGGGGGGGCAAAACGCAATTTTGCCCCCCCAAATTTTACGAAGGGTTGTGTTATTCATAAACAATGTAATCATAGGCGCCGGAAGTGGGGGGCAGGGGGGGGCCGGCCGCCCCCCCCCCCCCCAATCCCAAAAGTGGGGGGGGCAAAACGCAATTTTTGCCCCCCCAAAAAGCCCCCCCCTCCCCCCCCCCCCCAAAAAAAAAAGAGTGTATGTATGAGCTAACGTTCAAAAACTAGTTGATACATCCATTTTCAATTTTCGCTGCGCGCTTCGCGCGCGAACAGATTATCTCAGTTTGTTGTAAACATCTGATGAGAGCATAGACATTTTATTCTTTTTTTGTTTAACTCGGATTCTAAATTTCCTTCACAGGTATGGCATGAAGTGCACCAAATTGACACCATTTCAAGTATATAAATGCAAAATCTTCCCCCGTGGGAGGGGGATACCCCCTCCCAAACCCCTCCCACTCTGGCTCTGCCCAAGCCCTCGGTCGCTTCGCTCCCTCGGGATTCATTATTGGCTGTAGGCCTTGTTGTTGGATCATATACATGCGCCATATGGTTTATGTTGGAACTGTGTATGACACTAAATGCAATATTTATGTGTGAGTTTGGGTGCATATTTATTAGTGCGTCAATTATTTGTTTTCTTCGTGAAAAATATATCAAAATCATAACACGCTTTTGCAGATACAGTTAATCTTAAGCCCGAATTTCCTACCTAGGTATGCACCAGATTGCACAATTTTAAGTCCATAAATGCAAAATCTTTCTTACCGTGCGAGGGGGATACCCCCTCCCAAACCCTCCCCCATCCCCTCCCTGTCCCAGCCCTCAGGCGCTTCGCTCCCTCGGGACTCATTATTGGCTGTGTGTTGTTGGATCATACATAATGTTGCATAATTATGGTTTATGTTGTTTTATTTATTAGTGTGTCAATTATTTGTTTTCTACGTGAAAAATATATTAAAACTTTCTGGTCGATCAAATCATATCACGCTTTCCCAATTACAGCCGAATTTCCTATCTAGGTATGCACCAGATTGCACAATTTCAAGTCCAAACATGCAAAAGCTCCCTACCGTGGGAGGGGGGAGAACCCCCTCCCACACCCTCCCCCCGCTCAGTCGCCTAGCTCCCTCGCAATGTCTCACTCTCACATCTGGCTCAAAGTTGGCAACCCAGAGTGTGGTTGGGCATGAGCCCCTACACACACAAATTGTGAGCCCCCTTGGGGTTTTGCCCCCCCCCCCCCCACCTCCCCCCCCCAATCCAAAAACTGCTTCCGGCGCGCCTGAATGTAATTATTACTACTCTTTACGGAACCATTATGTCCTCATGGTTCCGTACACAGCCAAACGTTTGCGAGTGCGCCAATTCAATTCACGCAAACGTTTGGAGACAATCACGGACGATGAGTTCGTCCTAGACAAAAGGTAGTCTTTGTACACAGACTCATTAACATGTTGTAGTATGGTGATGCTTTTTTTTCCAGTTTAAACATTTTCTGGAAACATTTTTTCTGAACTTTTTGGTGCAATAGATAACTAAAACTGTTACCTTTAAAGGCAAATATGCGTGGGTTAAAATGGGTAGTCAGCAAAATCCAACTCGCACTCCGCCGTAATCTCCCGACGGAAACTCACAATGTGTGTTGGATCGATCTAGAGTGGTGTTTCGGGTTTCATATGTAAATTTGCAAGCAGCAGTACATACATTCACAGTACCGAGCGATACACTGTCCATTGTACGATACAGTCGCACTCGCAGTGCAATGCAAATGTATACGCTATGCATGCATTCATGCATGCAGCGCAGCGGTGATTTATCCTATAATGTGTATAGTCGAACCGCTCGAGCTGTCACCCGAGGCAATACAGCGCTGATATGATCGCAGCGGCACTGTGATGTATTCGGTTGAGCGTGTTGCGTAATACTTTCGCTCGTAAAAGTCTCTGATGGATCTCCATTCGACTAGCAGAAGGAGTACCTCCTTGGTATAAAATACATTCTCCGAACGCGACTATTTTCGATGCATTTTCGACTCGGTCGTTCGTGAACTGGGACAGTTTGCGATCGCTACTTATAACTGAGCAAATGGGTATTACGTCCATGCGTAAAAGTGCGCAATCCAGCTAGCCACCTGACGTCGGGCCGATGTCGGAAGTTGGTTGCCGGATGTCGGCATATCGCCGTTGGCTCGAAGTTAAAATGTCCGCCAGCCAACATCGTCAAGACGTCATTTTTTGTGATATATTGGCATAACGTCATTTTCCGACAATAATAATGGTATTTTTTATTATTTGTTATTGATTCAACAAAATGTCCACATTCACAGCTACAAGCTGAATTGCAGTGTCATTTGCAACAATATTTACAAACATGGAAATAACATTAATGAAACTCACGAGGTATAAAGAAACCTTAATATATTATATACAATAATTAGAGAAATAAATCATAATATACCTGAATAGTATCACAAATTAGGCAAGAATACTAACGAAAGACCAGTAAATTATATTATTATTTTGTATATCGATTAATCAATAATTAAGTGATTAGAAAAATCAATAGGCATCATGTATCAATTTATATTTCCTAATGCAAATTTTATATTTTAAGATAACATTAAAACCATTATGACTGCTGTAACATTTACTGGGCTAGTTAAAAAATTTACGAAAATTACATAATATAGCTCAATCACAAATTAATAGAATAACGAATTAGCCGTAATTACTAACCCAACGATAGTGAGTAATAATGTTGTTTTATATATTGATACATGAAATGAGTAATAACAAAAGCCCATAATATAATATTAAGGCATCGTGTATTAATTCGATTTTCTAATGCAAATTTACTATTTAAAAGTAAAATTTATAAAATTTAAAATACTTATAAATTAATATTTATAACACTTACTAAGCAAGTTAAAGATTTATACAAAAACTACATAAACTAGCAGCAATTCTTGGAAATTAGTAATAATTAATTATCCCGAATAGAATGATATGATATATGAATTATAATGTATTGCATTCCAATGGCTTAACTAACTTTATTCAATTACATGGATTATGGATATAATGATATCACCCGTAAATTGAGACTCGTACACAAAAATGCGAATTCAAATGCATTTCAATAAGAGTGTTTTTGGTTTGGTTCAATAGCTTATAATAATCAACACTTACTTTTAAAGTCAAAAGTATTAAATGTACAATTATAAGGTACTGTATCTCGCTGTAATAACTAGTTTGTACAAATCAATTATCCAATACAATTCGTAAGGGTGAATAAATGCATTTTTACCATCAAAGTATAATTGCCCGTTATTATACACAAATGCCTCACACAAAGGAAGCATCATGATAAAGATAGGAAGCATCGTAATCATAATAATACAGATCGGAATTATGTGCGTGAACAATTATAACACAATAATCAAATCAAATCAGTATATTATAATAGTACAAAACTTACGTGTCTAATGTATTACATGCATCAATATACATGGGGATTTTAAGGTATCTAATTAGTATTTTTTATTCAAGCATCTCACAATGTAAGGAATAGGGGCTGGACCTATACCTTTCTGTCCTACAACCAATAGAATATAAATTTGTTTGACGACGTAACTGCCTTCCAGTGTCTGGTCTCTGTTCTGGGAGCCAGTTCCGGGAAATCATTAGAATTAAGGAGGGATTTGCCGAACTTCAAGCATATTTTCTTCCGCCTATCTTCCAGAGTTTCAACCATCGTAACATCCAAAGCATTATCATATGATCCATAAAGGGGACCCAAAATCAGCCTTAGTGCTCGTTTCTGGACTCTTTCAATAGAGGCTGTTTGCATTTTTGTTAGACCAGGGTGCCAATGCCCAACATCATCTCATGACATGATGTTGGGCCATTGTCGGAAAATGACGTTATGCCAATATATCACAAAAATGACGTCGTGACGATGTTGGGCTGGCGGACATTTTAACCTCGAGCCAACGGGCGATATGCCGACATCCGGCAACCAACTTCCGACATCGGCCCGTCGTCAGGTGGCTAGCTGGGATATGGATTTGCGCATCTGATATACCGGTCTGAATTGCCTTTAATATAATGAGAATACTATTTGTGGGTGGTGGTACCCTTTAAGATTGCCATTAGTTTGCCACGTTAGTTTTTACTCCAGAGTATAATATCACATGTATTAATTAGTCTACGCTAACGATTATATGTTCATTGAATGTTGAGCTGTAATACAAAATTTTGTAACCGTTTTTACGGTAAATAAATAAGTACATGTCAAGTCTCTGGTGTTCAAGATTCTTTTATATGGCACCTTATGCCAAAAAAATAAACGATGTATGCCAGAGAACAAGTACAATGTAAACATGCCTGATTTCTGCCGAAATGAGTAGATAGTTGAGTAAGAAGTCACTCAGCTTTCCTGACTTAGCAGCTGACAATGGACTTGATGCATGAGTGAATTTACTCAAACATGGGGATCAGGGAAAACATGGGAAACATGCTAGATCAGGAAAGTTACCTCATTTGGGCTGAAATCAAGCATGCTTTCATTGTACTCGTTCTCTGGCATAAATCATTAATTTTGTAATCATGAGGTGTCGTATCAACGATAAAAATATGAATTTTTATCGGTGTTTGTTCGTTTTCAAAAATAAGTTCGTTTACTACCCTTAAAACCCGCCCAAACTTGTGCAAATGGAATTTTGGTAACACCAATTTTCATTGTTCTAATTCAGTCATGCGTGATTTATGTGCCATAAGTTTTACATCAAATGAAATAAGAGAAACAGAGCTCTTCATACACGTACAGTATATCTCATCAAAGAAATTATTCATTATTCGTTTTATCTGGGACACATCGTATGTAGCTTATAATACATACCTGTTGCCACCAAAAAAAAACACCTTTATAAAGTCGCCAGATGTAAAGCTAAAAATATGAAGGATAATATATAATTTATTTGACTTATAGTCAAACTACAGTGGCATAGCGTGGTTTGATTTATAAATCATGATAATAATAACAACAATATTAATCATAATAATAATAATAATAATAATAACAACAATAATAATAACAATAATAACATAATAATAATCATGATAATAGGTACGAAATGATACAATGTCTCTAAGCGCGTTACACTATTATTACCCCGGTCATATGATACAATGCAATCTGGCACACATTGTGTGCAACATCTCCACTCCGTGGGGAGCATTCCTTCCAAGCGGCTCATGGGCATTGAGAAGATCCTTCACATAAAGGCTTTCATCTCCTACCGAGTCCCCATCTATACACCTGTCAGGAGTGGGTAGAGGAGCAGCAATTTGGGATAAATTGTTATGCTGAAGGACAAAAGCGCTGGGCAGGGTTTGAGGTTTGAACATGGGATCTCACGATTGGAAAGTGCGCACTCTACCACCTTGCCACACCATAATACACTGCATTAGTTATCATTCTTGTCTGTAATTAGTGTTTAAGACTGGATTTTCTTTAAATTTGTATTATCATGCTTTTAGGAAAAAGTCTGTGCGTTACTGTTTACACACCGATAAACGGTCCAGCAGGCCGCTTTTGTGTCAAATAATTCCAATATTAATGCCCACTGAAAATACTTTGAGGAAGTAACACAATATTCTCACCAAGAGCGTGCAGACATTATACAGGCACTACATGCAAGTCTCTGGGTTTTCTGCAAGGCAGCATGACATTCTGACTCTGCATAAGAACACCAACCTATTGTAATTTTGCCAATATTATTATAAAATTCTACATTACGTTTCACCGCCATAGTCATGGAGTTTTAGACTATATTGTCAAGCTATATCAACATGAATTATTTCCGGTTGTCTTCATTTGTTTGTCTCTTCTGCATTACAAACGTTACTGCACAATCAGACGGTAAGACGAAATATTCAGTGAATACCATTTAAATTGTAATACTTTTATGAATGGGTACCTTGGTCGGGTGACATAAATCATAGGACATAAATCATGTGGCTTCACTTGTTGGCTATAGTACCCTTTTCAAGAAGGTGATACGTACATGCAAGCTGTATGTGTTGTTTGAACTGTACCAATATTGACCAAGATTATAATACAAACAAAAGCATATTGTCGTGTATTGATGATAGTATAAATGATAAAACGAAACTGTTTTAAATCTCGTTTGTTCCCCTATCGAGCAATGAAAAGGTTGTCATGTGAAACGTCCCCCATTGTGACTCGATGGTTTAGTACCGGTCTAGCGATCCGGAGGTCTCGGGTTCGATTCCCGGCGAAGCCTATTTTGCTTTGCTCATTTTCATTCAAGTATTTTCTAACGTACACAGGTGATGTAAGGCTAGTTGGCGGCCCATCCGCCCTTCAGGGGAGACTTGAAGCGTACTACTCCGGGGAGTGGGGGACGGTGTGCAACCAAGGATGGAGCTCGACGGACAGCAACGTCATCTGCAGGCAACTCGGTGAGAAGTACCCCTTATTCTTACGGAAAATTGGTTTGAACTTGGTATATAATTATATAATATGATGACGTCATAATGAAGGTAAATTGAGCATTCCCATTGGTTGATTACCGATGCTTAATCCGGTATAATCAATGGTAAAGTTATAATACATATGTATTATAACTTTTCAGTATGTACAAACTGACCATAGAGAGCCAAACGAGCTGCGCAGGGGATTGCCTTGGAGTGCGTAATGTGCTCTTGTGCGCTTGTTCTTGAATGGGGAAAATGCGCAGAGCGCGCAATTATTTCTAATACGCGCTGGCACTTAACACAGTACGCAGGGCCGACAATGGCTGGAGAGAACACTCACAGTTTGAGCAAGGTCAATTTGGGTTTATCAACATGATAACCATATCAGTTCCTCAAAATAATCATATTATATAACAAATAGTACATGCTTCTTGTCGTTAAATATTCCACAATAGACACCTCTACATTTTTAATTTCTCTCGTGCGATTATATTGCACTCGGCCTGCGGCCTCGATGCAATATAATCGCTCTCGAGAAATTAAAAATGTATCGTTGTCTATTCTGGTATATTCAACTCCAAACCATGCACTATTTGTATAATAAGGCATGCTTCTCATCACAATCATCGATCAATTGAGGCTTAAGCTTTACTTTACTGCTTCTTGGGGGACGGTCTCCAGCAAGTGATGGTGCTCGACAGACAGCGCCATCATAATGTAGGCAACTCGGTGACTATAGAGGATCCCCCGAATTCATAGGCGTATAGGAGGAAGGTTGAGGGAGCTGCAAATTAAAGCAGAATATAAACTGAACACAAAAAGTAACTACACCCCCCCCCCCCCCCTAAACAATGGCCCATAATTTCATAACCAAGAATTGTTTCAATATTTCGTCTTGCCAAAATATCCATATGATAGTAGGAAAACAATGTGTAAAAATAAGAGGTAATCATTAATCCATGGTTGAGTGAGCACACATTAAAGAGAAAATTGTAATATTTCAACATCGCAAAGGTATTATCATCATTAGTTTTTTGAATAGTAAAAACATTAAAAATACAACGATTTGAAATTGCAGTTATTGTATTTTACCAGACGTGCGATAAAAAATCTAAATGATGGAACATCAAACACCATTTTTTCATAAACAATAATCAATGCATGTATCCACATGTGCTGTTAGGGCCGCGGAACCGGGGGGCTGTACCTCCCCCCCCCCCTCCCCCCCACATTTTTTGGCATAAAACAATAAAATACATAAGCATAAAATAGCAATTATATAACAATTAAAATTTAGTCAGCCCCCCCCCCCCCCCCCCCCCCCCCCCCCCCCCCCCCCCCCCCACTGTGATCATTCAGCCATAAAGTGATGAATATCTCTGATTTACTTACATACTGTATACATAACAATATTGTGGCAAGATGGCATCTTAATACAATTATCGGTTATGTAATTATGAGCAGTAGTTACTTTTCGTGTCGGCTTAGTTAAAGAGGGAACATTTCTTATGGGTGTGGTCGCGTTGCATAATTCGCATTTTTCATTCAATTAATAAATATTTTATATTGATTGCGAAATACTCCTACTCCTATTCGTTTCTTATTTAGGATACCAAGTATCGTTGCCCGTAGTAACTGCATCATCGATAACAGCGGCACCGAATGGACAGAGAATATGGCTGACCAATGTAGAGTGTGAGGCGACCGATGAAACGCTAGTCGACTGTGCCCCACAGTGGGGCATGAATACAGGGCAGTGTTCACATATTTCAGACGTCAACGTGAACTGCACAGGTAAAATATTACCAACATGGATCTATTCACAAAGTTTATCCCAATGCATTATAATCTTATAAACAAACTACATAAGTAACAAATGGTGTAGCTTTATAGGGAGGGGGGCTTAAACCATGGCTCCAATCCGTGAGCACGTAAGCGCGAGCCACTTTGGGCCTGCCTCGGGGCATCTGCCAGGGGTCCAGGGGTGGAGCCGCCGAAAAATTCGCGATTTCAGCTATTGAACGCCAACAAATAAAAGCTACCAGCTAAGACGTGGTGTGGCAAGATCGGTAGAGCGCGAGTTCGAACTCCGTTTGTCATTCAGCAAGACAGTAATGTTAATCCACATTGCTGCTCTCTACCCAGGAGTATAAATGGGTACTTGGTCGGGTGTTAATTAGCCTTCAGCGCCCGTTGGGCAGCTTGGGCTAGTATGCTCCCCTGGGAGTTGAGATGGTGCACAAGATAATTTTGCGGGTTTGAACTGTACCTGATGACCAAGGGTAATAATGCGCCTCTGAATAGGGCACCTAGATACATTATTGCCACTTTACAATCGATTGTAACTCTTTCTGAGACTGGGCCCTGGATTTAAAATATAGTCAAGTTTATGCTTCGAACCGACTGCTTTGTCATGGTCCACACACGTGCAATAAGACGCACATAACATGCTAAGTATTCCACTCTCGCCCTCCATCATTGCATTCTGTGGTGTTTACTCGATTTCTTTCAGGTAAAAATCTTGGCGTCTCCCCAAATTACGAGGGGTGCTACCAACTCGCCAGCGGAGGCCCGCTCACTGCCAAGACGATCCCACTCGCCGCGAACACTGTCGAAAACTGTCTCTCCACATGCGCCAGTGATGTTAATTATTACACGTATGCCGGGATATACGGGGTGCACTGCATATGCGACAGTACCATCACCGGGCAAGTCATGGACGACTCGCTCTGTGCGACGCCCTGTCCGGGCAACTCCGAACAGATATGCGGGACTGACGCAAGTTATGTGTCCGTATATTCAGGTACGTGTATTAACGATTTTGGTAACCAATATCGACCACTTGCCTGTATCAGCAACATGGTATTATCCCGGTTGGGGGCACTTTACCAATTTTTGTGAACGTAAGTGCATCCCTAGGGTTCCAATTATGGGCTCGGAGTGGATCGCCGTGTTAGCAAGGGGGGTCTCTGGAGCGGATCGCTACCAGCGGACCCATCGGAACGGGCGGAACGGCTGATATTTAGGATTTGGGTTGTCTGCGGAACGGCCGATATTTATGATTTGGGGATCTGCGGAACGCCATAGAGAGGCGGAACGGCGGAACGGCGGAACGGCGGAACGGCAGATATTTAGGATTTTGGGGGTCTCCGGAACAACAAATTGAGCTGATGGGGGGAGGGGGCACATACTTTTATATTTGATATATAGGTAAATTGTATTTCTTCTCTTGGGCTGTTTAGGGTAAGCGTAAGGACTAGGTATCAGGGTTGTATGTCATTGCAAAAATACAACACTAACCAAACCCAATCTCTCCCATAGATGAATCGCCTCTATTTATCATTAAATTAAGGCGTGCGAAGTGTGTCGAAAACAAAGAGGTTCAAATCTTAGGTCCGACCCTCTGCATGCCGGTCACGTTTGCACGCTTTGTAGATTGCCGACGTCATTCTACTAAATTACCCCCCCCCCCCCTCCCCCTCCCCTCACCGGGGGTGTTTCTTTCTTTCAGGTAATCTTTTTAAGTACGTTCTGCCTGTCTAAGGATAGGGTCAACCGTTAAGAGAAAACCAAAGATGCCTATACATATTATATTTAAATGCATAATGTAGTGGACACCTAGCTGGACACCTGATGTTCTATTCTTAAAACACTTTGCAGTTGCTACCGTAGATGGGTATCTGGCGTCACCGTGGTTTCCCGGTAGCTACGTAACGACGTTCTCAGACACGTCGCAGGAGATGACCGTCGTTTCCACGGCGTCTGACGTCGCAACGGATTCCGGAAGCCTCCTCCTGCGTTTCTCGGCGCTCGCGCTGGCCGCTGACGACTCTCTGACCGTACAGGTCGCCGGCGCCACCCCGTCGGAGTACACTTACGATTCCAGCTCAGGGCCGATGGACCTGCTGCTTACTGGTCTACCAGCCACAACAACGGTGACGGCGACGCTGACGCAGGCGGCGAACTCGCCGGGCGCATCGGGGTATCTGATTGAGCCTGACAGTAAGTTAATGGCTTGTTGGCTCCGCGGGGAGTTGAAATAGTGTAAAATACACTTGTCATGTGGTGTATCTATGTTCTTAATGTGTTTGTGTGTTTTTATGTTCATGTGTGTGTGTACATTCTATTTCCTGCGCGGGCGGCTAACTATTATACTCTTGTTTCCACTTTCGGGACTGTTTTCTTGTTATCAATACGGCAATTTTCGTGATTTCCATAAGATGGTGTTAACTGGTGATTGTTTCTTGTTTCCATGGCACTATGGTGTTAATTTGTCACGTTTTCTTTGTTTTATTACATCTTAATGGTTCCGGTGTTCTTGTTCATATAACGGTGTAAATTGGTGATGGTTTCTTCCTTTCAGCATTGTGTTAAAATGGTTACGTTTTTCCTATTGAAATATGGTATTAAATGGTGATGGTTTTCTTGTTCTAATGTAACGGTGTTAAACGTGTTAAATGATAATCGTTTTCTCGATTTTCTTACGGTGTTAAATGGTGGCGGATTTTGTTGATTTCATTACTGTAATATTGTTATAATGGTGGTGGTCGTCTTGCTTACAACAAGAGTCGAGTTATTTGGTGGCGGATTTCTCGTTCTTTTCATGGTTTCGTATTATTCTCTGACATACATTTTCTTGACTATGATAGTATTGCAATTTCCCTAGTTTATTTCATAAATCATCCTCAAAATGAAGTTCAATGTTGACTTAAGTAAATTTACATTTAATGAGATGCATCGGAGTGAATTGTTTTAAAACATCTACATATTTTTAAACAAACTTGCTGTTCGTATGAAATGCTGAAATCGTTGAAAATATGTTCAAATTGTTATGACACAAAGGTTGCATGTTCCATGGTATCTGTATACAATTTATATTGATTTGTAATATCGTTCCTAAATTGCCATAACATACAAATATGAAAATCCGTATACAGGCGTTTCTTGTGAGTTACCCGTTGTCGAAAATGGCGCCGTGGCATCATCCTCCGCGGGTGTTACGTGGTACTCAGTTGGTGAAACCGTCGACGTCACGTGTTCCTATGACGCCATCACACCGGGAAGGACGCTGACATGTCAGGCAGGAGGGGCGTGGGCTTGGCTGCCGAACCAAGTGTGCCCGCCATTTGTACCAAGTATGATGATTGGTGATGGGCAAGAGTTATCGGATGATTATGAAATGACGTTTGTGTTTATGTGTGTGTATCTTTACGTCTGAGTCTGATTGCGTATGTGTATGCTTATGTGTAAGTGTAACAATTTGGTAGTTAAGTGTTCTTGTATTTTAAATAGTTGTGTGTGTTAGTAATAAGAATGTTTACAGTTACAGGTATGCTTATTTACAATGTCTTGACATTTTCTTCCATAGTATAGAGGTGTATATATAGTCATATATAAGCAACCAATGTAAATCATGTTTATCCAATTGACGTCGAATTAAACATTACCGTATGGACATTGAATAATTACAACTATGGAGTAGAAATAAAACCATTCAATGGTATTTATTTCATTATAAGCGGCACGCCGTGTTTATCTCTAACACCTTTGAATGAAAAGTAAACATTTGATAGAATTTATATTGTTTATTATATTGGAGAGAAATATACAGCATAATAAAACGTGGTGAATGGCAATCTTATGGTATTTTTATTTGATAAATGTCATATTGAATTGATTATCATTATGGATGCTTACTAATATACGATACTTTTGTTTTTCTATCATTTTTTTTTTATTGAAGAAAATCAGTACAAAATCACAATATTTACATGTAATTATCTTGATTGAAAAACAAATTTACAAAATCATGAAACAAACAATTACAAAAAAAGTAAACAAAATTGAATAAAAAAAAAAAAAAGGCAGCATCCAAATACAACGAGACAACCAAGGGAACAAGAAGGGCACGTCCTTACTCCACCTGAGAAACAACACGACCCCGCGGTCAAACGAGCGTTTTTCTATCATGCCATGCCAATTGTAATATTACCAGTGGAAAACAATTTTCTATTCAATGATCATGAACTAATAGACTTCAATTCAACGTCTGTTCAACTTCAAGTCCATACAAGCTACTTGGCAATCGATAATTATATTCATTTACATTGCACCCCGTTTGTGGTTGCCACATTTAGCTCTTCCGCCAACAACCACAGTGCCGACAACAACACCGTTGACCACGACGACTGCAGCAACTACCACAATACTTACCACCACCACTGCCCCGCCAACAATCGCTACCACGACAGCCGCTCCAACGACGACGATGACGATCACGACCCAAGCACCGACGCCGCAAGCTACGACCGTGGCACGAACGGTAGCACTCCCAGGTATCAACTTTCTCAACAGTATTTTCATGGATTTTAATCTTATGAGAACATATTTGTACTTTATCTTGTGTTGATAGTAGATTAAACAATCATTATGCTTTTCTTTGCCGTAAATGTTTTGCTTAGAATAGCGATGGATATTAGTTATACACTGCCTGAATAAACCATTGTAAAATAGCAAATTATGTGTCGATGTTAAAAAGGAGAACACATGTGTCTTACTGCACCCCTCCAAGTCCTGTATGAACAAATATCACAAGTAGTAAACTTACAAAATAATAATTAACAATTCTAGAGATTGGATATCATATGAATCTTTTAAAAATAAAAAATAAATGCTAAACAGCATTTTATTCCTCTAGCTATCCCATGCAAAAACAAAACAAAACTTGATTTATGCTTTACTGGTTCAGCACCTCAATCATCTCAGTCATGACACCGTAAACAGAAATTAGCATGAGAGACTCGAATGTCATGTTATGAAACAACTCGTTACAACTCGCAACCGTCGACAAAAAAACAACATGTCAACATCAAAACCTTTAGTATGAACAGCCAAAAGTGTCATACTGTCACAGACAAAACTGGACGAGTTTTTACTTAGTTTGTTTTTGTCTTCACTCAAAGAGGGATTTGTATTCATAACAATAAAACAACAACAGCAGCGGAGGCATTATCTCCCCACCTGCTTTGTGTGGTTCCATCGTAATATAATACACTATGCGATGAAATAATAAGTTTTTCCTGACACATGCATCACATCATCATGGCGATTGTTTTACTCTTCAACATCTATAACTCATATCTAAGCCCCATGCTCGCGTCCAGTGGTTGACAATGGAACCATCCTTAACGACGTGCTCGACCGGAACTACCTGGTCGGAGAGAACGTGATTCTGAGCTGTCAGGCCGGTTTTGAGCCAACCGACAAAACCGTGCTGACATGTCAGGCAGACGGCACGTGGGACCCACCACCGGCCTGTAGCACACCGGCCTCTGGAGTCACGCTGGAAACGTGGCTGATTATCGGTAAGTTTTTTTTTACTGATATCAGTGATTGTAGATCATGTAGATAGGGTATAGCCCTGTAGCACACCGGCCTCTTGAGTTACGCTAGAGACGTAGCTGATTATCGGTGAGTTCCACTGATATCGGTGATTGTAGATATGGGATATATCCCTGTAGCACATAGACCCCCTTGAGTCACGCTGGAGACGTGGCTGATTATCGGTGTGTTCCACTGATATCAGTGTTTGTAAGATATGCCTCTCAATCAGTCCGACCACGCTACGCCAAACCTAGCTAAATGCCAAAATATACCCTCACCCCACCCCCGCAACAAAAACAAGTGACTGTTTTACTATTTTCTCTCGCTCGTTCCCTTCTATAGTGATTGTGATTATTGCTTGTTACAACGTTCTTATCTGGAGCTGCTTCGTGAGGATGAGCATGGAAACTAAAGAGTAAGTAGGTATTTAAAAGGGACCACCCGGTGGTGGTGGTACCCTTTAAAGTGATCCATTCACTTTGTGTATAAGATTCTCTGAAAACTAATAATCCAATAGCATTCTTTTGAGTGAAAACATACCGTATGTACATTTTTAGTAGATAATTTACAATATTTATTTATTAAAAATTGTAAAAGAAAGTGCATGTCATATTTTATCCGCATTGTACAACACAATTGATATGCGAAGTGCTATTAATACATGTAATAGGTGAATAGCCAATCCACTTTTGCACGATCTACAATCCGGTATTATAAATCATTTCATCAGTGAAATCAGCTAAAAGAATTTATATTATTACCATTAAAGTGTCTCAATATTGCTGTTGTCCCAGCACCGACAAAATAGTATTCTTTAGATAAAAGATAACATTTTTAGTAGTTCATTCCACCAAAAAGTAAACCAAAAATATTTTATCAGAAAATGATATAATTGAGAAAAAACATCACCTTGCTACAACATGCGATCATGAGTCTGCGTACTAAGACTACATTTTGTCTACGACGAACACATCGTACGTGATTCTTATGTCTCCAAGCGTACGCGTGAATAGCATTGGCGCACTCACAGACGTTGGGCGAATGCGGAACCATGAGGCTATAATGGTTCCGTAAGTGTTGGTAATTAATTGCAGTATCAAAACATACAATTATGTGTTGTTCTTTTCCTAGTGGTTCCCTTTAAATTCCGTAACCACTTAAAACACTTGCTTCCTTCCAAAATTGCACCTGATATAAATTTAAAATATACCCTATAGGCATGGATCGATCTCCTAGTACTATCCATGCTATAGGTTAAAGCTATAACTTGTTATAATTACATCTTCTAGGTACATCTGGTCCAGTCAACTGGACGGTTGTAATTAGCAGTTCGGCTTTCGTCAAACATAATCAATACGGTTCATTATCTCAAATAGTTGGCCAACAAAAATGTATTATGACGACACAAGTGTTGGGAATGAATTTCGATGTTGCTGAGATTCATTTAGATTGAAGAAGCATTAACGTATAGTACACATTTGTTTTTTAGGGCAATCTTATACTCATTATCATTTTATTTTCTTAATTATCTCGGGTTAGGCTCAGACGGACACTTGCTTCACAACGTGCAACACCAAACGAACCAATCTACCAAGATATGCAACGAACTATTCAACGATCGATCCAGTCGGCGTATATTGATCCCATGCACACGTCGGCCAATGGTGCGGACGATCTTCAACTAACCGCACCGATTCAGTCATCGTACACGGATCCCATTCACACGTCGGACAATGGTGCGGACGATCTTCAACGAACTGCACCGATCCAGTCATCGTACACGGATCTCATTCACACGTCGGATAATTGTACGGACGATCTCCAGCAAACCGCACCAACCCAGACGGCGTACATGGATCTGATTCACACGTCAAACAATGGTGCGGACGATCTTCAACTAACTGCACCGATCCAGTCATCGTACACGGATCTCATTCACACGTCGGACAATGGTGAAGACGATTGCAACAATGCATACGATAATGATACGGAATTATACGAGAGGATCGACCAAGTAGATCTGATTAGCCCGTCAGGCAATGGTGCCGACGATCTTCAAGGAACCGCACCGATCCAGTCGTCGTACATGGATCTCATTCACACGTCGGACAATGGTGCAGACGATCTTCAAGGAACCGCAACGATTCAATCGTCGTACACCGATCTGATTCACACGTCAGGCAATGGAGCGGACGATCTTCAACGAACCGCAACGATTCAGTCATCGAACACGGATCACATTCACTCGCCGGACAATGGTGCGGACGATTGCAACAATGCCTACGATAATGATACGGAATTATACGAAAGGATCGACCAAGTGGAATACGAGAATACGATATTGTGATTGTGTTCAAAATCCTGTAATGATGTAATATTGATATCCTATGTGAACTGTTAGAAATAACATTATCTTTAAAACTGTTTCTGACAATGAAATTTCAACTAAACCCCTCACAAAGGACAAAAAGTTCCGCAATTCAAGTTTGAGCGTTCATATCTCTACTATTACTTTATTACCGTTCATGAATTTGGTATCATTAGAAAGCTTGTAATCCCCCCTTCACATTGATATGACATTTGCTACGAATATGTTATCATGGAATGTGCATGACACCCGAATGTGGGCCAAAGTCAAACGTCATGTTGCAAAATGCATTAATATATTGTCAACAGTGTACCGTCCTTCTGGAGGGAGAATAAAGTGTTCTGAAAGATGTTAAGTCGGTCAAGCGTGAATGTCAATGGCGTATTATCATCTTTTTTGGAGGATGAAATGTGTATTTATGATTTTAAGGAGGTGCAATAACGTTTGTGCATGTTGTTAGGAAGATGTAATGTGTGTTTTATTAACTGATTGAGAAATTATTATTATGATTAACTTTTACACAGATTATTGTCGCCAGTTTGTCAGTTGTCCAAGTTTGGCAAGTTTACACCAAAATCACTGTACAAACTTCACTTTTCATTGTCTAAACAACTCACTTATTCATAAGTGTATTCATGACCACTTGAGAATCATTCCATCCTCCAGGGGAAATGATAATACGCCATTGACATCATGCATGATCGCCTCAACATCATTCAAAACATCACTTATTCTCCCAATCATTACATGATAAATCAATATCAATGCATTTTGCAACATGTCACTTTTGAGTTTGCACCATATTCGGGCGTCATGCACATTCCATGATCAAATATTCATACCAAATGCCAGACCAATGTAAAGGGGGGAATACAAGCTTTCCAATGATACCAAATGTATGAACGGTTATTAAGTAATAGAAGAGAACTGATATGAACCGTCAAACTTGATTTGCGGAACTTTTTGCAACAATTTTGGTACAGATCAAACATAATGATAATTTGTTAATCCGTCGATAAAACACAATACATCTTCCTAACAACATACAACAACGTTATTGCATTCCCACAAAATCATAAAGACACATTTCATCTTCCAAATAAAATGATAATACGCCATTGATATTCACGCATGACCGACTTAACATAATTCAGAACACTTTTTTTCCTACAAAATGAGGGTACACGGTTGACAATATAATTATTACTGTATTTTGCAGCATTTCACGTTTGACGTTTGACCCCATATTCGGATGTCTTGCACATTCCCTGATAACATATTCATAACAAATGTCATATCAATGTTCAGGGGAGAATGCAAGCTTTCCACTGATACCAAATTCATGAACGGTAATAAAGTAATAGGAGAGATATGAACGCTCAAATTTGAATTGTGGAACTTTTTGTGAGGGGTTTATATTACTTGTATTTATCATTAATACAATTTCTTATCAATATTAGTAATAGTACAAATACATTATATGTAAATATGTTGTAATCCTTTGCAAACAAAGATAACAGATTATGTCAGAAAAGGCCGGGCTATTTGAGGTCTTCCTATATGGCCGGGGGGCATTATAATAATAATAATAGACATTTATATAGCGCAAATTGCAAGGAGCCTCTAAGCGCTTAAATAATTATTAAATTATTATTACCCATGGTCATCAGGTACATGCCCCGCCCCCCCCCCCCCCCCCTTAATATGTTGGCCGCGGAGCGGCCGATCGCCGTGAACATTTGCCCGCATGATAAGTGAAGTGTATAGAATACAATGGTAATTTCAATTTCTTGAAAAAAATTTTAATTTGCATATTTATGGTAATTTATGCAAATAAGGTCATACAATTCATATTTTTACCCATAAATCATATATTCTTCATAATTAAACATTGGTTTTCACTACATATGTTCTTTAGAGAATTTGGAATAATAATACGACAAAAACAATCGGAAGTGCCAGGTTCTTCCTTATGTTTTTCTATTGTTTTTATAATTTCTTATGTATTTCTTTCTTTTATTTTACTTATGTGTTTTATTGTTTTGTTGTTTATTGTATTTCAAACTATAATTCAACTATTTTGAACCCCAAAACAAACATATAAAAGGTAAACGAGACCAAATAACCAATGATCTACCTCTTTTTCTGAAAACTTATATTTCCATTTGTTTTGTACACAAATCACGAAATTGAGCGATTTTCGGGCTGACATGCATAGACAAAAGGTCACGTGACTTCGTAACGGTAAGTCACCAAGCAGCGGCGCGTCATCTTACCCCGTTTTGGAGCAATAAAAAAAATCGCGGAGGGGGGGGGGGGGGGGGGGTCATTATCGGTCTACTTAGGGTAGTACATACATGTACCTAATTTTGTATCTATGAATTTCACGTATCAAATCATCTTATATGTGCAAATATACATGTATGTCTGTTTCATCAACCTGTTCAACTTGTACAGTGTTCAAGACAAGAAGGAAACCAGATTTCATGGCAGAAATTTTCTGTCATAATGAATCATTTCTTTGATGGGATATACATGAATTGAAAGGCTTTCAGCTCTGTTTCTCTTCTTTCATTTGATGTACAACTTATGGCACATAATTCACGTATGACTGAATTAAAACAATCGAAATCGGTGTTACCAAAATTCCATTTGCACGCCGAGAAATTGCAAGTTTGGGTGAATTTTAAGGGTAGTAAACGTACTTATTTGGAAAAAGGACAAACACTGCGTAAAAAGTCATATTTTTATCTTTTATCTGACACCTCATGCACAAAATATAAACGATGTATGCCAGATATCAAGTACAATGAAAACATGTCTGATTTCTGCCCAAATGGGCTTTCCTGCCTTAGCAGCTGACAATGGACTTTATGCATGAGTGAATTTACATAAACATGGGGATCAGGGAAAACATGCTAGATCAGGAAAGTTACTCAGTTGGGCTGAAATCAAGCATATTTTTATTGTACTCGTCTCTGGCATAAATCAATTATTTTGTAATCATGAGGTGTCATATAAAAGACAAACATGAATTTGTACTATGCGGCGTTTGTCCTTTTTCAAAATAAGTACGTTTATTACCCTAAAAACCGGTTTCGTTTGATCTGAGACACACTGTATAATACAAACACACTTTAACCTATACAACGTTATCATAAAATATAATATCTATATGTCATCTCTTCCCTCTTTTAAACGTTTATATAAACAGCTGTATTTTCACTGATGTATATAATTATGACCAGCCGAACGATAGATAACTGTTTTTAATTATATTGTTTTAAATTGTTGTTTAGTAAATACTCCAACATTTACGTGATCTATCGGACAAAGCAGAACGGGTGGATGAATGTAGCTGTGTTTATTTGTGGTTATGATTCCATTGTGTCATACGGATGAGTGAATGTGCGTGCTTCTCCCATTGTGATGTGTGGCTGTGCGTGTGCCTGCTGTATGGCTGTGAGGTGTTCTGTCATGTCTGTGTTGACATTGTTCTGCTTGACTGATAATCACGTGCTAGCTGGAGTAACCAAAACAATTTATTTCTCTCTTTCGTAAAAATTAGTATATTAATTGTATATATATATAGAAACTTAATTGTGTTTTTATGATTAGAAATAAATTGAAACTATTTTAATACAACTTTGTCCAAAATTTTAATAAAGTATATGTTGAATCTGCTGGTCATATGCTATTTGTACATATTTTTATATTTATATTTATCATATTAATGAATTATTGTTTTATGTATATTGTATGATGTTATATCAGGACCCTGACGAAAAACAGTATTCTTGCTGATCAGGCTATCCTGTATAAATATATTTGAATAAATAAATAAATAAATAAATATCATAATTGTGTTTCTTTTTTGGCCACAGCACATTTCGGGCCACCAAAACTTGATGGATCTGTGTTTTACTTATACCCAACCGGGCCAAAATGGAAAAACTATTACTAGCCCTATGTATACTATGTCGTGTACATGTAATTCAATCTAATAGGGAAGTAAGCATTGTATTTTATTTTGTAAGATTGTAATCCTCTACTTTTACTTATTATAACCTATGTTGAGAATATCTGTACACTTTTGGTGAATAAAAGTATTTAGATAAAGAGGTATCGCCGTGCAGTGCTAAGTGTGTATACTTGTCTAATCGATATGCGTCTGTGGGTGTTCAATCATGGTTCAATTGTGTAAAGATGGGTGTGTGTGTGTGTATGTGTGTGTGTGTGTGTGCATATGTGTGTGTGTGTTTGCATGTCTGTGTGCCTGTGTATGTGAGTATTTGTGTTGATCTGTCTGTGTGTATGTGTGTGCGTGCGTGTGTGAATATGTGTTTGTCTGTCTGTGTGTGTGGGCAGTGGCGTAGACAGGTTCTTACACCTGGGGGGATGATTTGTCGTTCACCTGTTCGCCGGACCAAGACCAATTTTTCGAGACCAAGACAATTGCTTGAAAGTCCTCTCAGTGGGGGGGGGGGGGGGGGGGGGGTAGATGTGAATATGGTCGTGACCAGGCGGGCCGAAAGCAGTTTTGGATTGGTGGGGGGGGGGCAAAACCTATGGGGGCTCAGAATTTTGTGTGTGTATATAGGGGCTCATGCCCAACCACACTCACAGTGCTGCCAACTTTGAGCCAGTTGTTAGAGTGAGACATTGCAAGGATCGAAGCGACCAAGCCCGAGGGAGCGAAGTGACTGAGCGGGGGGAGGGTGTGGGAGCGCGTGTCCCCCCACGCTAGAGAGATTTTGCATTTTTGGACTTGAAATTGTGCATTCTGGTGCTTACTTAGATAGGAAATTCGGGCTTAACATTGACTGTATCTGGGAAAGCGTGTTATGATTTGATCGACCAGAAATTTGAAATATATTTTCACGATAAAACAAATAATTGACACACTAATAAATATGTACCTCAATACGGGGAGCGAAGTGACTGAGCGGGGGAGGGTGTGGGAGGGGGGTGTCCCCCCTCCCATGCTAGGGAGATTTTGCATTTTTGGACTTAAAATTGTGCATTCTGGTGCTTACCTAGATAGGAAATTCGGGCTAAACATTGACTGTATCTGGGAAAGCGTGTTATGATTTGATCGACCAGAAATTGTAAACATATTTTCACGAAGAAAACATTATGCACCCCAACACAAATATTGTATTTGATATTTAGCATCATACACAGTTCCAACATCACCATATGCCACATTATGTATGATCCAACAACTTAGCCTATTGCCAAGAATGAGTCCCGAGGGGCGAAGCTACCGAGGGCTTGTGCAGGGCCAAATAGGGAGGGATTGGGAGGGGGTATCCCCCTCCCACGGAGAAGATTTTGCATTTATACTTGAAATGGTGCAATTTGGTGCACTTCACAAGGAGCCAGAGCAATGCCAGCCTACGGAACTACGTGGCCCGGTATACAGAAAAAAAATACTCACCCAACTGAGATAATCTGTTCGCGCGCAAAGCGCGCAGCAAAAATTTAAAGTTGATGTATAAATTACCTTTTTAACGTTAGAATTAACAAGTCTTAGCTCATACAACTTATGTTTTCTTTCCCACTCGTATACAGCTACACACAAAACAAATATCCTTCCCTAAAACCTGGGGGGATGATTGTACATGTCATCCCCCCCCCCCCACCTTGTGAGGTGGGGGGATGCATCCCCCTCATCCCCCCCCCCCCCCCCCCCCGTTGTCTACGCCCCTGTGTGTGTGTGTGTGTGTATGTGTGTGTGTGTGGGTGGGTGGTGTGTGTGTGTGTGTGTGTGTGTGTGTGTGTGTGTGTGTGTGTGTGTGTGTGTGTGTGTGTGTATATATATGTGTGTGTGCGCTTTTGTATGTGTATAGATGTGTGTTAACCTGTGCCTTAGTTTGTGATTGTGTATGGGCGGTTGATGTTGTGTCATTGGTATATTTTCAGTAAGTTACTGTCAAGCGAATCTAGCCGTTTTCCAATCTTTTTTAAAAGATTGGAAAAGCAATCTTGCGCCTGACTGGTAATACTCACTGTGATATTTCTAAATTATGATTGTATAACTAGGGTATGCAAGATGATTCATGTAATTAAATCTGAACCATCATCGTTAAATGGACAAATATAAGAAAAGTTTAATGCGCGCCACTGAAATTGGGCCTAAAACTCGCAGCTTTTTCCGCCCGACTTCACCAGCATAAGCATTTGTAGCTAGCCACTCTCGACTCTCGTGTTGTGGTTTGAGGGAGGTAAGTACATAATGCAGGTGAATTGAATTTACTGAGTACCGACTGTGCCTGTGGTAGGACATAAGGCTGTTGTCATTTTGAACATTTTATCGCTAAAATAGTCAAATTTGTAAAGTGTTTTGTTTGTAGAACTTGTTTACATTAACAGATTAGTAATTATATATTCCTTCACATGGTTGGTGATAAAAATCAAGTAAATTATTCACTTTGGTGTGAGTGAGGCGTGTCCCATTTACTGCTATTTGGCTTTAACGTATTTGTTTATTCTTTGCAATCACAAATGAATTATTTTTTCAGCGAAAGACTGATCTTCAAAGAGATTAAAATCAAAGCAAACAAGGAATAACATGAATAAAAAACAAAGATGTACATTAACACAAAATAAAAATGTACTTTTATGGGGAAAATACATAAATATACACTATAGTTACGTTAAACAATTATAAGAGAAAGACAGTCATCATGTGTTGGACAAGTTATCAGTATAATCCAGTGCAATTTAATAGTGTGATCTGTCATTTTATGTTAGAAAATGCTTAATAACACTTGGATACAACAAGCTTTTCTTTTTGAAATTAGTATGTGGATTGTGTATTTCTATTGCGAGACGAATAAGTATAATTATGAATTTAAACTCTAGTTGACAAACGAGTGGGTACAATATGATGCATACAGTGACGCAGCTTCAGTGGGAGTGGGTTTGGGTCAAGGGCACGTGCCCCGCCCCCACCCCCCCCCCCCCCCCCCCATAACTTGACAACATCAATATGAAACATAGTAAAGGGATGATTGAGTTTTGCTATAGAAGGCACTACACAAAATATTATTTCTGTTATATAATGAAAATTTGAGTGTAAGATTTGAAAGAGCATACAATTTAATGACATAATCAACTTAATGTCATCAACATTGGTTTAGATATGGCTGGAGAATCCGTAAACATAACAATTTGTAACACTTATAGGGCCCTACAATTATTCGAGAATTTTAATCCAGCGATTATATTTATTTTTCATGCTTTCTCTTTTGAAAAATGTACAAAATAGGTTCTTAAATAGTTGTTGTCTAATCACTTTTTCAACAGAACATCATATGCACAATAATGTATTGCAAATGGTTTAAACCAATGAGGTCTTTTAGAGCGCCCTCTAGAGTTTCAGCAGCTCCTTTTGAATGATGACTTTAGTTGTTAGTATACTTTTGCAGGTTTTGGTGAATAAATTCAGTTTGACCCAAACTGTACTGTTTTTACTCATCCATCCCGTTAAGGGAAATATCTATGAATCTGTGAATATAAAGACGACCTATGTTAAAATATATCACTTCTTACTAAATAGTAAGTGCTCGCTCATTTTTGTAAAACAGGTTATAGTTTCAAAGATGTCTTGCGTACAATGTCTCACACAATTGAACAGTGGTTAACATGTGCTTTTTGGTAGCATAATTATCTTTGAATGTTTATGAAATGTCATTTCCGGAGAAAAAATATGATATGATAATTACCAGTAATGCTTGTTGGCATGCCTCTTTTACGTAAACGACATAATCTAGCTTTTGAATGCTAGATAGCCGTATAACTGCTCTGTGCCAGGCACGCCCTCCTTTGTTAATGATTTTGTTTAAATGTAAACACAACGCAACAAAACACACTATATGTGACCGGCTCTGTCACTTTGGGTAATTCATCGGGAATATCAAAATTGAGATTGTTAGTGTTTTGAATTCTCTAGGATTTCAGCTTTAAAATGATATACAACTTGATAAGTATGAGTTTCTTGAAGGCTAGAAAAACGCAAATTAATAACATGGACCAGAGCCCCATGATTTGTTAAACAACGGAGAAAATCGCTTCTAAAGTTTTGCATCCATTCAGAAAAGCATTCTCACACACCGAGCGAGAAGTTGAACGGTTCGCTTTCACCTTTCCGCTTTTCGTAATCGATCAGCAAACAAAATAATGCATGCGCAGTTATACTGTTATTCATCGGCCAATCAGCAACGCTTTCGCTGGTATTACGTAATTGTACAAAGCCTCAGCCCTAAGTCTCAGTTGATCGACAAACTAGCCCATGTGCTGCCCTTTGATGTGCATGTATTACAACCGCGGTGTATTGTGTATGTACGTACCGCCATAAACCACCACATCATATTCACCATACCGCCGCTGTACCACCGGTAGACAAAAGAAAAGCGCAGTTTGATACCGTATGATATGGTACGCTGCACACGCACACTGCACACTTGCGGCATGCCCAGCGCGATTAAATGCGGTACCCATAGAATTATAAACAAACCAACTACTCGTTTACTATACAGTAAGTTAAATGCTGCGAACGCTTCCCGGAAATGTACAACACACGGACAATACAACTCTATTCAGGTTAGTCTGACCAATCACTGTACAGCTACAGTGCTTTCCTCTTGCAGCTCGCCGCGGCGGTACGGTCGAATTACACACACATAGCTGGCGCGTTCGTTTCACAATCGATCATGATCAGCCAGCGCGGATTTACTGAGTTTCTGGTCGAAACCGAAATGAAGGTTGCTTAGAAAAATCATTATTTACGGCACAACAATTTCGATTAAGGACCTGAAATTTTCAGAGAATGTAGATGAAACATGTAGGTATCAAATCCCATGAAGTTAAAAATTTCAGCCAAAGACAATATTTTATGATTTTGAGGCTCTAAGTACTAAAGACCCATCCCGACTTTACACCCATTCTCTGGGAGCCGGTCTCATATTTACCTGATTGTCTTTTATTTTAAGCATGGTAGTATGACAGCTCTTAGTTTTTAATGATATCACACAAGTTTTTGCCATGCTATGAAAATCACATGGACATAATTATGTCTACATTGGCCATCTACCCGCCCACTTAATTATTATCAAAACTTTACAAGTGCAAACACCTTTGATAAAAGCACGGTTGCAAATAAAACGATAGCATGCCGTATAGTTTAGTGAGCTTGCAGTAAATCAAAGTACAGAATGTTGGTATAGCGAAGAATGTCTAGGCGCCAAGAGTCACCCCTACACCCATGTGATGGCTATATAGCGGACTATATAGCGGACTACGGAAAGTGAAAACAGCCGAAAATTGTTGATTTTCCGCGATAAATGTTGGTGAATTGTCACTTTCTGCATCATATCATTCACTACTAAATGAAAATACGGAATCATTATCACGTTTTCATGAACTTTATGAGGGAAGATATATATTTGTATATACTTGTGATATATGTTCCGTTAGTCCCGACTATGCAGATTTGAGGGAGTGAAAGCACATCGACTCTGAGTCTAAGATGTCCAACTGAATTGACATTTACTATGTAGACGTGGTGCATTTGGTGCATGAACTCATATCAAGAAGTGCATGACTTTAAAGGGATAGTTGAGTTCTGGTAAGGAGAGTACAGTTTTAGTGAAACTGAATTTTAGTAACCAAAACCTGCATCATTACATTACAAACTAATAGTTATAACTAGAAAGGAACACAAAATTACAAATGACGTAGTAAAGATCATGTTATCATTAAAAAAGAGCCGTTAAAACGTAAGAGGGCGCTCTCTAAACACTCATCGGTTTCAACCATTTTGAATAAAATATTGTGCATGTGATGCTTTGTTGAGATAGTGATTAGATAGAGAAATAACCAACAACTATTTAAATACCTATTTTGTAACTTTTTTGAAAAGAGGAAGCATTTTTTTGAATTTTTAACGGCTGGTTCAAAATTCTCTAATAAACCCGGGGCCCCGGGTTTATTACAAATTGTTATATTTATGGATATTTCAGCCGTTTCTGAACCGATTTTGATCAAACAAAGATGATTTTATTGTTTAAATATTATGCTCTTTCAAATTTTACACTCAGTTTTTCATTACCTCACAAACCAATTAAGTAGTCTAGCGCCCTCTCTACCAAAACTCAACGTTCCCTTTAAAAGTATGGGTTAGGGACAATGTAAGTAGTATCGGCCAACTAGGGTCACACCAAGGACTAAGGTGGGGGGGGGGGGGGGGGTCAAACGTTTTTAAGGCAAATGTGTGTTAAGGTGTGTTAAGTGAAAAGGTACGTCTGTAATGCATTCTGAATTATTAATTCTGGTTTAGACAAGTCTATATAATTGATACCTAAACAAATAAGACTCTCACAGGAATCTATTAATTTGCCGGAACAACTGAAGAAGGGTTGACAACATGTGTACTTCTGTGATCTGATATGTCCACCGAGTGAAAATTCCACGGTCAGATAATGCAATATACATATACCATATCCACTCCAAAAAGGCCAAGAAAGCAAATTAACAATTTCAGTCTGAAAGGTAAAGACACTTAAATATGTTGTTCGCCCTTTCTAGGTGGTAATTGCTAAATTCCATGCATGGGGCTTTATTTGTATTAATGTAATATGACCGCGTAATGAGCGAAAACACAAATTCGTTGCACTAACTTTGTACACAGTTGAAAGTCTCACAGGGAGACTTCTGATCACCTCATTCACAATATATTTATAATGCAAGATAAAATGGGAAAACCCAAACCCGTTCAATGCTTCTATCGGTCATAATACTACAACGAGGCATGTGAGAACTGCAAGAGTTCTATTTACGGTTTGTGGATTTTGAAAAATATTACTAGATCACTTTAAACCTTATTTTGCTGTCTGACTCGAAAGGTAGAGAAATATTTCGCTACTTATAAATTGACTTATGAAACTGATCTTGTACATAAAGTTAGTTTATACACTTAAGTAGGCAGCTCATAAATCATGGACATAAACGGCGCTGTATATAAGTTTACATGCGCCTCATCAAAAATACAATACGTCAGCTCGGTTTGTACACGCGGACATGATGTATTGATAGCGGATCTCTATAGTGAGATATGTTATTATTAGGCTGTAGCGATCCAAAATTGAACATTTTCCACGCGATGTTCATTTTGGTTAGCAGTGAAACTTACCCTGTATAAAGGCTGCCTAACTTAGTAAAATGTTACGCTTACTAATTACAAATACGAGGATCGTGTAATAGCGAGCGGTGTCAGCCTATGTATCAGTATATCTTATATCCAGTGTATTGAGTGAGAAATTGAGTAAACCAAATATGTAACCTGGCATTCATAACGATCTAGTTAATTCACAATATTATACATGGTATATGAGCAGGAATCGTTATAAAGTGAATAAATATATCGGAACAGTCGCTTGGATGCCAGACAAGACCAGATACTATTACCATAGCGCTAGTAGGAATTAGATATCTGATGGATCTTTCGGTGACTCTGATCGTCCTTTCTCTACTCATTAGTTCTGTGCAACCAGTATTAATAGGTAAGCATGCATATTTCATTATTAAGTTATTTTGTTTTGTTGCATAGTCCTACCATCATGCAGATCTAACATGCCCTTATGCTATATACATGAAATTAATCATCACTCATACTATACAATTGTTAAAACATCTGGTAACTCTGTTGACATGTACACAAACTGGCAAGTGGTTGATCAAATGTGTATTTCTTAGATTTGATATGTGAAAATTCCATGGTAAATGAATGTCATATGACCGAGTAAATAGCGAATGTGCAAGCCTTTCAAGGTAATATTAACTTACTCATTGCATGCACTGACTTTGTATACAGTTCAGAATATTATACATATATTTATAACGATATTCAGCTTTGGAAAACCGAAAGCTGTTCCATACTTCTATAGTAATACGAATACAATGTATGGGACAACCTCTATAGTTTCTATAAGTTTCGAGGATATTGACGACGTTACTAGATTCTTGTAAAGTAAAAATAAAAACAAATGTTCACATCACAATTTCAGATGTTCGTCTGGTTGGAGGTTCATCGGAGTATGAAGGGACCGTTGAAGTCACAGAAGACGGGGTCACGTGGTACACCACGTGTGGATCTTCAATCGGCTTTGCGGACGCAGCAGTATTATGCTCCCAACTTGGGTTCACCGGCTTTAATCGAGGTCTATCAAGCTCTCCATTTGGAAATAGCCAAGCACAAAGTGTAACACTGGGTTGTGCTCAATGTAAATTGTACAGTATATCTCATACAATAAATTTTACGTACCGACGAAATAGACTGTTCGTGAATAATATTGACCTGGATTTGCATTTACTGAAATGTTCGCATGAACAATGAAAACGAATGTTTCGAGTCTCGTTTGTCGCAACGGCCTCTCTTTTTATCGATAATAGTTAAGGATAATTCATTGACAACACGACTTCAAATACTACACAAGACTTCATGTCAGTTTCATGTTATTTTTATAATCAGAATAAAGGTGGTGCACATCCCGTGGGCATAGTGAAGAAGATCAAATTTGTATCACACATTGAAAGAGAGTGAAACAGAAGCACACATCGGTCTACGATGTTTAGGGATGAACAAAGCGTTTATGTAACTTATCTAACTCCGATGCGTTTCTATGATGAGATTGATGTACATCTTCTAGTATGTGTTTTCAGAATATACAACTCTCACTAGCTACATAATGCCAATTATACATGTTTCTATTATTACTGTATCCAATATTTGTTTTGTATCTCAGATGAGCGTAACATTAGTTCCTGCCCGTATACCTTGCATACATTTGGATGTCCGTCAGGACCTGATGTGGGTGCAGTAGTATGTTATGGTATGTTGGCTGCTTTGTTAAATGTTGATAATTGTGCGTTTGCAGATTATTGCATGATACTCCAAAACAACACCATAGTTTAAACGTAGGATGAGGGTTAGTGTTAGGGTTAGACATACACTATGATTATTTGTCTTATGTAAATATTGTTTATACAAAAGAATTGTTGTAATTTTCATGCTTGGAACCCTCTGAAGAAAGAAAAATGCTATGAAACCGCTATTCACTATTGAAAATTAATAAGTTGAGTAAGTAGGCTATACATGTAGTTTAAAGCCACATATGTATGATGTATACATTATCCACGTGCTATTAGTTCCCCAAAGAATATTCAAGTGGTTTTTAGGGCTTGAACATCCCGAAAGTCATTTGTAAAAATGATCTCATTGGTCATGGAAAGTCATGGAACATCATTTGATCTGCATTTCTTCAGCACTCAGAATTAAATAAAGTTTTGTATAAAACACCTACTCCAATATGCATTCCTTTATTTTGTAAATGATTGTAATTGATATGTTTTTGTTAGACACACAAATAAAATTGAAATTTAAATTAAAATTGTGTTTAAAAGGTACTGAAAAAATTCAAAGAACCTTATTTTTGCACCGTGGTAAAAACTTATGGAAAAGCGGAATCATGGATGCTAAATTTATAGAAACTCGTGGATCATTCATATACATTAAATTTGTGTAATTTTATGCGTTTTTGTTGTCATTAGTATTAAGCCATAATAAATAGAATAAGGCAAGACGATATAAAAAAGCAAACAAAGAAAACACAGTCATACAAATTCGGAATTATGATTACATTGGAAGGGTAGTTAAGTTTTGGTTTTTGAGATAATGAAAAACTGAGTGTCAAATCGGAAAGCGCATACAATTTAAATGACAGAATAACCGTTATTCGTAATAAACCTATTATCATTTCTAGATGAGAGATACTTGGGCTGCTACCGTGACAGTACGAACTGTCGCGTCCTTTCCTGCAATCCATGTACTACCAGTTCAACAGCGTGTGCGTACAGTGACTTGACGATCGACAGGTGCATCGATCTCTGCAGGTACGCCAGCTATGATCTCGCTGGAGTCGAGTACGGTGGGGAATGTCACTGTGGAGTTGCTGGCACGGACTACAGTCGACTTGGCAGAATGGGAGATGAACAGTATACTTTTCCATGCACGGGAAACAACCAACAGAGCTGTGGTGGATTAAGTGCCATTGCAGTTTTTAATTGTGAGTTTATACACTATTGTCACTTCTATAATTGTAAATTTGTAAGTAAGATTTGTATTCGAATTACGGAAACGTAATGCGTATCATTATAATGACATCGTTTACAAATTGAATTAACTGGCATGTCTCCAGTTTTAGAAACAAGTTATGTAGAGTTAAGGACGATACCCGTTTCCAGGAACGAATTATTAGAGTTTATATACAAGTATTATTCTTTGTTATTAAACGCATTATATAGTCAGTGCATTTATTTATTAATTGTGTATGTGTGTATTTGTTCATGTCTTCTGAATTGGAAATACAGGGTAGGTAAGCACATAAATACAAATGCTGTAAATATGTTACCTGTATACACATACTACAAACATGTAGTGGACATGATACATACTCATATTTAGCACAAATAACGATCACATAGCACATGTTACATGACTAAAACTACATAAAAACAAGTTGAAAACAATTTAGTTTTAAAGGGATAGTTTAATTTTCTTAACCATAATCTCTACAAGTACAATACAAAATGATAGTTCTAACTCTACCGTGGTCGAAAATTACACAAAACTACAAACGACTACGTACAACCTGGTTATCATTCAAAGATAGCCCTTACAACTCAAGCGAGCGCTTTATTACGAATGTTTTTCATACAGAATTGTGCATGAGATGTTTTATCATCAACAACTATTAAGTATTTATTTTTAAAGATGTGTTTAAGATATTGTGTACCTTATGTATTTTTTAAAATGTCGAGATATTTTTTTTTTTTTTTTTTTCCCCTCCACAGGGCATTTATTGGTATAAGTAAAACAAAATTAAACATAAAATGAACCATAAATGAACCGTCGTATAATTTCTTTGTATAAATATAACTAATTAAACAACATCAGAAAACATTCTTCTCAAGGAAAACCATTTTTTATCAAAGTATTTACCATGACCTTTCAAACTAAATATATATTTTTCATTTTTATAATATGAAATTGAAGCTGATTTAAACTGAAAAAATACAGGTATTTTATTCACTAGTTTACTTCGAAATATTATTTGCTTACTAACGAACAATAAACAGTTTATTGCTCTATTATTTAAACCTCTTAATCCAAACAATATATTTTCATTTGTAAAATGTATGTTACAACCAGCACTTATGTTAATCCATCTTTCTAGTTTTGCCCACATAACAAATTGACAATCACAAAATAAATGAGTAATTGTTTCAGTATGAGCATTACAAAAGGAACATAATTCAGTTTCAACCATGTTCAATTTAAACAATATGTCGTTTGTAAACAAAATTCTATGTTATATTGTAAATTGAAACCAACGTAAATTAACATCAATAGAACAATTAAATTCAAGAGCACAATACTTCTGCCATATGGATTCATCAATATTAAAAAACCTTTTCCATTTTGTATAGCTTTTACATTCTTCCCTTTTTTGTTGTAATAATAAAGCATATATATGCGAGCATCCTTTTCGAAATTGACAAATAAGGCAAATTAAATCTAATCTTAAAGGCTGTTCCATTTTCACAAAAATACCACAACGGTTATTGAAACCAGATTTAATAGCTTCACATAGGCCAAAGTATTGCAAAAAAATTAACTGTAATTTGATATTTTAATTTAAATTCATTGAGTGACAAAAAAGTTCCATCTTCATCTAACAAATCGTTAATACATATTATACCCTTTTCGTACCAAGACCTATAAAATACACACACGTTATTCACCAGAATATGACTATTAAACCATAGAGGCTGACAAGATATATTGCGAAAACTTTTAGACTGTAAAATACTATAAGCCAAAAAAACATTTTTCCAAAACGGGTTAGTTGCACCTATTGACAATCTTAAAAAGTGAACATCACCAAAAGTAGGGTTCAACTGACAATTTTTGGGCATAAATGTATGCATTAAATTATCAATAAAAGAATCTATATTACCAAAAAAGTATCTTCTCATCCATGATATTTTCAATGAATGAACATGTGAGTATATATCTATCATTTTGGCTCCTCCCAAATGATAGGGTTGTATCATTTGTTTCCTACTTATTTTGTCAGGTTTATGATTCCAAATAAATTCAAAAAATGACTTTTGTAATAATTTCATAATTTCATCAGAGGGGTTCGGTAATGATAAAAATAAATAATTTAACTTTGATACTAATAAGGATTTTACATATATTATTCTACCAAACACTGTTAACGATCTTTTCAACCAGAGAGTCATTTGAGAGTTAATATGTAAAATTTGTGTATAAAATTTATGATCAACCATATCGTGCAAGTCACCCGAGAAATCGATGCCTAAATATTTAAAATAACCATCAAAAACCCAATCTAAATTTTCTTCCGTACACAAAGAATCTTTCCTTTCTTTATATCTCCCTATCCACATTACTTTAGTTTTGTGTTTATTTAAACTCAACCCTGATGCAGCTTCAAAAGTATTTAAAATTTCTATCGTTTTCTTCAAATCATCTTCTGTACCATCTAAAGTAATTAGAGTATCATCAGCATACTGAATTTTTTTGTGCTGAACATTTGCTATTTTTATCCCATTTATACCATCACATTTTCTTACCATTATACTTAATATTTCTGCACATAAAAGAAAAATGTATGGAGACAGAGGGTCACCTTGACGACATCCTCTTTCTATATTAAATCTGTTTGTCATATGACCATTGACCATAGCGAGATATTGCTGGCTAGACGAAGTATACGTATAATATTTTGAAATAAAATTGTACAATAACTATGAGAGCATTCGAAATGAAATGATTTTCATTATACATGTTTGATTAAATGACCTTTCAAATGGAATTAAAACCAACCAGTTTAGTGTCATGGGCATTTCGAAAGTATTAATACTTAAGTGTATACCTAAAAAGTCATAAAATGTAAATAATGTACATTGGCACCAAGTTGATTTGGATGTACTACACACATAATATCATATCTCGCGACTGACAAACCCAATGGAGCTGAAATAACCAAATAATAATCGGGAAGTCTGGTTTATTCTGCTTCACCTTGACACCGAACAAAATAATATTAACCTGTAATACTTTTGGAGACACATTGTTAGGTAAGCATATCCCTGTTTGATTCCATATAACTATTTGAAACTGTTATAGTTGTTCCACCATCAACAACCAGCCTAGCTCCCTCGACGATTCTGATGCAGGATACTACACTGACATACGAAACCCATGGCAAGTCTACGATTGTACTTTCAACACCTGAAGAAAAGACCAGTTTCGCCACTTCGATCCCCTATCAGTGTCAATCATGCTCCTCAATGGCGGGTAAGGTTAAATCTTCTTCTCTTTGTAAATAAAAACAAGTTTCGAGTACATATGTGTGATGACTGGAGAGGCAACATATTACAACCTAATATATATTGTGTCTTTATAACTCATTCGTGCTTTATATTCCAACACAACGGCACAATAAAATCAATATAACACAGTAGTGGTAAATAAGAAAGTAGACTCAGAGGAGGACAATGAGAGGAAGAGTAAAGAAAGAAGAAGAAGAAGAACGAGAAGAAGAAGAAGAAGTAAAATAATAACGATAAGAAGAATTAATCACTTAATGAAATGACAAAGTACATTATTATAAAAACATAATATTCTATTTCTCTATATTTTAAATTGCATTCGATGCAGTGGGGGCTGCATTTGGCGGAGCATTCTTCATGCTAATTCTTCAAATCACCATTCATGGAATCATCATCGTTTGTAAGCGCAGGTGAGAGGTTCATCTACTAGAAATATTACGTATCAAGTTTCACTGCCTACCCACTGTGTATCTCTCCGCAGAACATCCCTTTCAGAACTGAGGACTCACTGTAACCCCGACACTCTCTCCCCTATGACTCTTTCCATTGCGTTCCAAGGTTGTATTGCCCCCTCCTTGTCCTTGGTATGTATTTATCGTGCGGGCTATCTTTGATCTCCTTCCACCCTTCTCTCTAACCCTTATTAGCTGAAATGCACCTGTATACAGTTAAGTAAATCATACTAGGAGTATACTTTATATATTGATAATTGTTGTTTGTTCATAAATTAGGCCTTCCGTTAAGTGTTTTGCCATTATTCATACTCAAGTCAATTCTCAAAACAAATAACATTGTATACTTACATTCTGTCTTGTTTCCTGATTTAGAAGAAACCCCAAACTACCTGCCAAGGGTGACACTGAGTTTGAGATGGACAACGATGCATACACACTTCCACAAGCTGGAGGCACTGACAAGGGGGTTAACGATGGTCATACCTACATGACCGTCACTGCGGATACGGCGAACCGGGCAGAGGTGGTTACCAAGCCAGGGGTGATGTCTCATACATATATCGACAGCGCGGCTGCGACGGCGGAAGAGAGTTCTCCCGACGCTTATTATTTGACGCCGGATGCGCCTCAACGCCAGTCAGGTAACGATGTCCAGGGTAAACAGACATCGCAAGCCACACCACACATCGATGATGACTATCAATATGCTTATTACGAGGGTATATAGAAGTCTTGTGTCATTCTTGAATCTAAAATCCACATGGCACTTTGAAACGTCTTTACATATTTACGATCACAAGGGCAGGATGAGCAGTGCCCCTACCTCCTAATGTATATAAATATAGTGGGCAAACATATTGTTCTGCGCACCCCCCAAACATAAGTAAATAAAACAAATAATATATAAATAAATTAATGCATGAATTAATCAATCAATTAATAAGTAATACTGATAATACAAATACTAATAAATATATACATAAATAAAAATTAAAACAAACACATATTCCGAAGGTGATGAAAATAAGGTGCGGATATAATGGCAAAGGGGGAGAGGGGGGTGGGGTGTCACAGGTGACATTGAGAAATTTACATTCTTTTTGGACATTGTACGTGATAATTATAAAGGTAGCTGGGCGTAGGCAACATGATCGGCCACTATTATCCACATTTAAAATGGTTTTGGTGTTGTATAGCAACGGGATATTGGTTGTTATGTTATAAGCTACGGGCGACATTTATGTCATAAACAGTTTAGTCTGCCGTCTGCGAGGGTAGCTATTTTGCATCTTCAATTAGACCTAGATGTTTTGTAGCGTGACCTATGCTTTTGTAATGTATCAATCTGTTCAATGGTAAAATTGTGTTCTGTAAGTCATGCACACAAGCGAGTTATCCTATACGAAGTAAATGAGTTAAACTTGAGTTAAACTTGTATGTATATTGCGTGAGGTTGTGTTGTATTTGGTTAATACTAATCACACTACAGTTTTAAATCAGTAATGTAGTTTTACTATCTTTTTACTGTACAAATGCTCGTCATTTTATTGGCATAACTATATCACGTAATTGTAGTATTGTATTGTTAGTTATATAGTTTTGCCTGTCTCGATAGGGTGTGTTCTTCTTAGCTGTACTTACTGAACAGTATGTCAGTCATTGTCTTGTTATCGGTATATTTTGTTATACTTAATACTTTGTAATGTTATACTTTATCCTTTGTAATGTTATACTTTATACTTTGTTATGTTATACTTTGTAATGTAAAGTTATACTCTTTGATGTAATGTATTTGTATATATGTATGTTCTTATATCAGGGTCACTTTGCATCCTGAAGCCTTCAGCTTCCTAATACGTCACCCCGATACACATTTATTATAATTTCTATATATTTCTTTGTAATGATTGTTTTTAATGGGCAAATTATTGATAAATGTAAGTTAAATTCCAGTTATTATAATCACCACGTCCTAGGTCTTGTGACTCACAAGAGCGGTTATTTAGTGTACATGTATTTGTGTAGGTACAGCTAGTTGCTAGGTTAGGAAGTAGAACCTGTACAAGTTTGATTTTATCATAATTCAGAAAAGGTTGTTGATATTTAAATTGCATACATGTATGATAAATATAAGGACTTGTTTCATATTTGTATTGATATTTATTAATAGTATTAAGTATATACATGCACGACTGTGTTGATTGGATAAAGCTGGAGAATTTAACGATATGATTGGTTTTGTATTAATTTACTGGTAATAAAATATTTGTTTGAAATGTTGGGAATTGATATATAATGATCTAATGTTAAAGTTTGACTCTGAATTATAAAACTTGTCTACTTGGTTAATAGAAAATGATAATACGCAAAATGTTAATGTTGTTGAGTACTCTAGAGTGAAACTTTTTTGATTCAATTAATACATTATCTTTCTTTGGTAACGGGGGATGTGACGTTGCTATTTTGTTTAAAAGGGAACACATGAAGACATTGATTTTTGGTTTATTTATATGAAAATAATTATACAAAATAAGTAACTGTTAAATGGCAGTTTGAGTTAATGTACACCATATTGAAATGCTATGGATGTTAAATAATATTGCTTATGAATGTGATTTCATTCTACTTTGATATGTCAATTCATTGTATATGTAACCAGTGGAAAACAATTTTCTATGTAATGATCATGGACATAATAATAAACTTCAATTCAAGTCAATTCAGTTCAATTCAATTCAATTCAATTCAATTCAATTCAATTCAATTCAATTTTCATTCGTGGAGGTGGCTTTCCCGTTAGATTAATGGCCAGGACAAGGAGACTCGTTTTAGTTTAGGATGGAGGAATCCAGTCTACTATTCTGTATTCTTGTAAACCTCACATGGGGTAGTAAGCACTTAGTTTATTGTCTAAGTATGCGTATAATTATCTGTATAATTATATACCCATAGTTAAACATAACACGCGAACAAATATTATATTTGTTGTAAGATTTATTTAATGTCTTCAGCATGATTGTGATATCTGTGTTTACTTTGTTATTAAACAATGGAAATGAAATGAAATTTCCTAAATCTGTTTCTGTATGAATCAGATCCTTAGAATGTAAATCCCGCCGTAATATTTCCCCTCCATGTTATTGTTTCAAACACTATTGCTTATTATTCGGGTTTCTGTCAGGTTTATAATAGTTTCTATAATGAACATGTTTTTTAGCAAACACAAATTGAATCTTCCTTTTAAGTTAAATAAATAGTAAAAACTAATTTTAAAGATTTCTTCGTCCATTCCTTTCAGCCATGTTATTATAACTATTATCGTTATCAATGATAACACACGAGTTTTATTCATCAACAAATACATTTAACAAGCGTTTTTGTTTTCCTTTTATATTTAAATGACATTTGTCTTATACTAGACAAAGATGCATTGATATTGTTAGCTCAGCAGCACCCTTCATTGGGGGTCTTTTATCACCCCAAAGACCCCCAATTGTCCTTCGTAACATAAACCCTTTCCTCGCTATCCCCTGAAAAGTAAGCATTGACTAGATTTACTATTGTATGCCATTTAAGAACATAAATAAGATGTTCTATAAATGTCTTAAATCCACAACAAACACGATGAAATCGATTTCTGAAAAAATACAAATCCGGGAAATAACGTGCACGTGCCCCCAAACTTGAAACTGCAATATGAAACATATTAAGGAAAAAATCTGTGCAAAAATACCGAAGTTGTGCCCCAATAAATCGAGTGTTTCCAATCAGTCCGACCACGCTACACTACTGGATGCAATCTAAATTAATATAACATTGACTCTCTACCTTCTCATTATTTAGGATACAATACTACATTTAGATTTCAGTGTCAATATATCACTTTTACAGAATAAACATGTTCGATAATTATAATCAGTGCTCGTTTTTTTTTTTGTAGGTTTTTTGTAAAACAAGTAATAGATTCACAAATGTCTTTCGTGCATTGTTTCACACAATTGATCAATGGTCAAGATTTCATGAAAGCATTATGTTGAGTATTAACGAAAATTTGCGACATCTTACGAAATATAAGGACGTCGTTTCCAGAGCAGAAACATAATATGATACTTACCAGTAGTGTTGATTGGCATGCCTTTTAAAATAGCCTATACATAATCATGCTTTTTTGTCACATAAAGCATCATAGCTGTTTTTTTTTTTTTTTTGGGGGGGGGGGGGGGAGGGGGGGAGAATGTTTTCCCCTCCTATTTTCCCCTTTTCATGTTCATGCTTTCTTCGTGCATGCATGTTTCATGCTTTATTTGATGTAAAACAGTAAAAGTGTATTTGTATTATGTAGATGTGAGTGTAAAATCATATTATATATAATTATGTTAACATGCAGATTATTTTATGTACTGATTTTCTTTTTTTTTGTTATTGTAATTGGGTTATTGTTTGTAAACAGCAATGAAGAAAATAAATATCATTGGACAAAAAAATACCACAACACAACACAATTTCTTTATTTCATTTCTGTCATTTTAAGCATGGTAGTATGACAACTTTCAGTTGTCAATGATAGCACACGAGTTTTTGCCACCAGAATGTTTCAGTTAAAACAATAGTCTGTTTTGTATTATATCACATGGATATGATTGTGTCTTCATTGCCCCATCTACACGCCGAGTGAACTATTATCAAAACTTCACACGTGCAAGACCCTTTGATGAAAGCACCGTTGCAATTAAAATGCAAGAATATCATAACGTTATGTGAGCTTGAAGTTAATCATAATGCAGACTACTAATAAGTGTAGCAGTAAATGGATGGGACGCCGAGGCCTCGCTCCCACAACCCTGTGATACATTCCCTGTGAAGCAAAAGCTTAGGAAGGTAGAACAAGTGATTGAACAAACAACATCTTGTTCATTTGTTAAGCGCGTGCTGCCCCCCTCACGGTGTACCTCGCCTCCCCCTCCCCTAAATGTTAGCCTTCTTGACTCACACCTGCTCTACCACTGGGTCCGTACCCGGCAAGGCATTGATTTTTATTGAAAATCAAAGCCCGATAACAATGCCAATACTTCGCTTTTGAAATCTCCTATAATAATAACCCACGCTTTGTGTTGAATCAGCCATAAATGCAATAATATATAATATGTATGCATGCAAACATCACAAACACGCAGTTATTAAAATGCACTTTACTTCCTCAAAAAATGTAGCTTATAATTTACAAAATACAGATGCAGCCTGGATGCCAGGAATAACTTCTACCAGTAAAAGGGTTGTCAGCATAACGGAATTAACTCCCATAAAGTGCATTTTTAGCCCCTCACGTCTTATCTTTAAGAAACAGATATTAAATTTGGTTTAAAGTTGTTCAAAAGGGCCCCATAAACCGTGTCACGCCAAACTGTCTTCTCTTCCGATGAGGATGGTGAGGACGTGCTTGCCTTCAATGTATGGGTAAGGGCCAAGGTATGTAGTATCGGCCAACTAGGGTCGCAACACGGATTAAGAAGGGGGACAACTTATTGCAGGCAAATGTGTATTACGTGAAAAGATAAGCCTGTAATGCATTCTGAAGGGTTTACAACATGTGTACTTCTGTGATCTGATATGTCCACCGAGTGAACATTCCATGGTCAGTTAATGTAATATGACCAGTGGCGGATCTACGGGGGTGGGGGGGGGGGGGGGGGGGGGGGGGGGGGTTTAGGGGGTTTAACCCCCCCCCCCCCCACCCCTTGGGCTGCCAAGTGAAAATGTGATGTGCATAGAAAAACGCCATCATGTGTCCAGACCCACACAGTATCCGCATCGTCCCCCCCCCCCCCCCCTTAGCAAAAAGCTAGATCCGCCCCTGATGACCGAGTATCGAGCGAAGATGCAAATTCGTTGCACTAACTTTGTACACAGTTGAAAGTTTCACAGGGAGACTTCTGATCACCTCAATCACAAATATCTTTGTAACGCAAGATAAATTCGGAAACCAAAACCCGTTCAATGCTTCTATCGGTCATAATAATACAACGAGCCATGTGAGCACTGCAAGAGTTATATGTACGTTTTGTAGATTTGGACAATATTACTAGATCACTTTAAACCTTATTTTGCTGTCTGACTTGAAAGGTAGAGCGAAACTGTTATGATAATATTTCGCTACTTATAAAGCTGATCTTATAGAGCAAAATTTTACCTATAAGTAGGCAGCTAAAAAAACATGGACATAAACAGCGCTGTATAACAGTTTACACGCGCCTCAACAAAAACAAAACAATAGTCAGCTCGGTGTGTACACACGGACATGATGTATTGCCGGCGGATATGGTATTGGGCTTTAGCGAACATACATTGAACATTTTCCACGCGATGTTAATTTTGGTTAGCAGTGAAACTCGATTTAAGGATGTTTAAACATGTTAGGCTCACTCATTTCAGATACGAGAAGCGTTTAATAGTGGTTTCAGGCTATATTATATTGTATATTCCGTGTTTTGAGTGAGTTTAAGAAGGCCATATGCATATATGCGTATGGCGTTAATAATGATCTAGTTTTGTTTAAACAAAGTACGTAAACAAACATAGCGAAGAAATAGATCCGGATCATATCTTCAATAATAAGTTTTTACCATGGCGGTAGCAGGAACAAAAGCTTTCGGACTGTCTGTCATTATGATCATCTTGATTTGTGTACTCCTTAGTTCCGTTCAACCAGAATTGATTGGTAAGTAAACATACAACATCATGGGATTATTCAGAAATTTCAATCTATTTCATTTTTCTGTGCAGGCCTAGGATTGTGTAAATCTAACTAACATACCTTCAATCCTAACACTTTATATGTTACATGTTTCGACTACAGATTTCCAGGCTTTTCATCAGTACTTTGCCTCACAACTCAACTAAACATTAATTCGAATATACCATTCTGGACAATAAACATACATTATATTGCACATGTTCAAGTAAGAATAAAACCATATCTACATTTCAGATGTTCGCCTGGTAGGGGGTTCAACACGGTATGAAGGGACCGTGGAGGTGACAGAAGACGGGGTCACGTGGTACACCGTGTGTGGATCATCCATCGGCTTCTTGGACGCAGCAGTAGTATGCTCCCACCTAGGGTTCAGCGGCTTTAATCGAGGTCTATCAAGCTACCAGAAACAAAGTGTAACGCTCGGTTGTGCTTCGGGTAAATTTTGTTTTTAACAGTATTTGCCTTGTGATTCCGTTGCAAATATGGTCAAAGATACGCATTGTTATTTCAGCAATCCTTTGTCCTAAATTAGATTCATGTATTCAATTTAATAGTAAGGAGATAAGTAGAAAGTTAACGAGTAAATGGGTTCTTGCATTTTCATAGTTTTGGGGATCCCCTTATAATTATGTCGTAATTTACTAAGACATACTGTATTAGTTTACACTTTGTTTGATTTTACATTCAATTATTAGATAGTAGTATAAAGATGATGAGTAAAGAGTAAATAGGTTCTTGTTTTTTTCATAGTTTGTTTTATCCTTTACATTTTAATTGAGCGCACTTTTGTGCTCATGTACAGCTAATTGTTGAAATCTTGGAAGACATTTTGTATGAATTTACACTTTTTAATGTCACATTTAATTATTATACACAAGTTCTATAGATACTATAAATTTAATTTATGTCTAGAACAAAACCAATATAGGATATAGTCTACATATATATTATAATAATACTTTGTTGTTGGTTATCTTGCTAAATACAGATATTTTTTCTTTTGTTGTATTTTAATGTAAGTTATATTTATATTTTGTGCTGTAATATTTGTAGGCATGCATGTTTAAACATTGTTGTTGTGCATGAGGCATTTTAGTCCTCATACTACAGTATTGTGTATTGTATACGTGTGAATTACACATATATATCTGTTTATCTACCTATAGTACGATTCTTCTAAATGTTATGTCATATTTTCATAGATACTGAACAAAATTTACCTATAAAAAAGAGTGGAAATTAATGTCAGATCGCGCCAAGTATGCAAATTCGGATACTTTGGACGATCGACGTATTCGAATTAGACATTTTTATACTACAATCGAACAACTTTCCGCTACGCTTTTCAATTCAGTCATATACCTCCATAATACTAAGTGAGGGAGATATTAGGAAAATCAAAACCCATGTTAGTATTCATAAGCCAAACAAAAGAAGTGTGCAAGCTCCAATTTAGTTTGGTTGAATTTGACAAAGTTAATTGATCACTTTAATGCTAACATTTTCTGGTTATATTTGTCTCATCAGATTAATGTGTGATGTAGATGAACGTATATTACAAGTGAAGCATTTAGATATATTACTTTATATAATGTATTGATATTTTACTCATATTTATTTTACCCTTGCAATTCAGGTGATCATAATATTAGTTCATGCAATTACACTGTATGTTCTGAAGGATCTGCGGTGGGTGCAGTAGTGTGCTATGGTATGTTTATCAACTTTCATAACGCCTAAATTAATATGAATTTAGTTATAAAAACCATGGAGACATAACTGATGTACCCTCTATGTCTTCAGCGAATTTGAATCTCATAGAGCGGGCTTGAACTGTTTAGGCCTATTTGATTGCACAAACATATCTAAAGGACTTCTTATGTGTTTTGATATGAATAATGAAATAACATGTTCGTTTATCCTCCGTGAGTAAGGACTAAGGAACACGATTGTAAATATGTGGGGGAAAAATTCATAATTCTGCTCAGATATTGGGGATTTCGCAGTGGTACTATACAAGAAAAACCTTTCGATTTTGAACATCCAAGTTACAAATTGCCATTAACAACTTTTGCGTGATATTTATCATGATCTTTTATACATGACATATATTATGGGCTATTAAAATGGTCTTGCCAATACATGCACATGTATATCTCGCGATGTAAGAAGAAGATGTGATTAATGTAAATAATTTCATTTATGCTGGAACATACTATTATGAATATGCAGATGAGAGATACTTGGGCTGCTACCGTGACTATGTGTTGGATCGCGTCCTTCCCGGCAAGCCATATGTAGGTTCAAATGTATATTTTTACAATGACTTGACGATCGACAAGTGCATGGAACTTTGCAGGGACGCCAGCTATGATCTCGCTGGAGTCCAGTATGGTGGGGAATGCTGGTGTGGAGATGCTGGCACGGACTACAGTCGACTTGGAAGACTGGGAGGTGACCGATGTCACTTTCAATGTACAGGAAACAATTACCAGAGTTGCGGCGGATCAGATGCCATTGCAGTTTTTAATCGTGAGTTTATACATGATTGTCTACAATTGTAAATGTGTTTCTAAAATTCTATTACAATTGCAATAAGTTAATGCCCATCTTTCTAATGACAACTTCAACAAATTGATTTTTACTGTTATCAGGTCAAATTGTGATTTAGGCAAAGTTAATCCTGTTTTGGACATAATTTGTGGTGGACTAGCAACAATGGTTTTCAGTCGTTAGTTAAAAGAGAATTACGGTTGTAAGCATTACATAATAATATTCCAGTTATTCGGGTACATAATGCTGTTACTCGTTGTAGTTTACCTGGTCATAATGCATGATATGTTTATCCGTTGCCATCGAGATTTTCTAATTATCAAACTGAAAACTTGTCAGTATGGCACACGTGGCATTCACATGCAATATGTAAGTATGTTTTATTTACAAAATGGACGTTGTACAGGCAACGTATAGGATTTTTTTATTGATTTTGTTTTTATATAAGGTGCAAATGTGAACAATAGCCAACCAGAGTGTTATTGCGACTCTAGAGGGCCAATCAAATGGTCCACTGCATCAAACTCAAAAAATATATATATCGATACTAAAAAATACTTTAACAGGAGGTGAACATACCCCTGTATCCCCAGAGCACACTTGAGCAGTGCGGCAGAGGTACACACTATACATGACCTGATCTGAAAGCATCAGTTGACTCGTAACAGATCGTGTTCAGAAGAACCACTTGGTCAAGTATGGGGTAATCAGTGTTTAAATGTACCCCCAATACCCCCATGAATCTACATCCAGCGAAATAGTGTTGGCAAACTGCTGTTTGATTTTATGTTATTTTGTAATACTTGTACAGTTCTTCCATCGCCAACAACAACAACAACACCACCACAAACAACATCAACCAGCGCATCTTCTTCGACATTTCAGATGCAGGAGACTACACTGACATATGGGTCATCCAAAAAGACGACCGTTGCGTCATCAACGCAAGCAACCAAAACTAGTTTTACCACTTCAATTCCTCGTCAGTGCCAATGCTCTTCAATGGCGGGTAAGAAAGGTTCTGTTTCTTTCAATAAATACATCATTATCGCCGTTGTTAAAAACTACATGAATGCGAAAATGAATAATACCAACGAATTGCCTCCGCTAGGGCAACACTCCGGCAAGATGTAGTCCATGAAGACATAATTAGTAAATGACCGAGTAGGTATTCAAGAAAAATCAGGTCAGTTTCCACACTTATCATGAGCAGCCAGGGTGTAGTTGACAATACAGTATAGAAGAAAAGTTGACAATAAAACATTTACAGAAGAAAACCTATGTATTTACATCATACATGATGAATATGTCAAATAAAACCGTCATCAAACACAAAGATGAACAAATTATGAAGACGCAATAATGGTTAAGTATATTGAAGAACATACAGAAGGAGATAAGAAGAAAAATACAAAATATATTTGTGATTAACAATAATTACCTTGTAAATTTTACAGATTTATATTAAAACAAGATCCGATATTATTTTGTTCCCATGTCCCAGTTGCGTACGCGGTGGGTGGCGTAGTGGGAGCATTCATCATGCTGATTATCCTCCTCACCATTCATGCCATTGTCATCGTCTATAAACGCAGGTGAGAAGTCCAGACAGTATCAGTATTACATAAACAGGCTACCCCATTTTTTCTCTCACTCTTGATCCCATCTTCCGTAGGAATCTTGGTATTACCAATTTGGTTCTACGAGACAAATAAGAAAGAGATGTAATCGATATTTCAGTTGTAATCAGTTGCAACTCAACACTCGATGGTAACATCGCAATATATACCCTTTCTCTCTCTCATAATCGTTTATAGGAATCGTTGTCCACCACCCCCCCCCCCCCCCCCCAGCCCCCTTTTTTGTTTGGTAGTGGCTCATCTCTACCTTGCAGCAGGTATCTAAATATTATGTAAAAGACGCCTTACCCCACCCCTTAGGATCAGGCTCAGGCTTGGGCTCGGGCCATGCTCGGTCTCGGGCTCGGCTTAGCCTCGGGCTCGGGCTCGGGCATGGGCTCAGGCTCGGGCTTGGGATCGAGATTGGGATGAGGATGGGCTCGGGCCGGTCTCGGGTTCGGGCTCGGCTCGGGCTCGGGCTCGTGCTCGGGCTCGGGCTCTGGCTCGAGCTAGGGCTCGGGCTCGGGCTCGAGCTCGGGCATGGGCTCGGGGTCGGGCTCGTGTTCGGGCTTAGGCTCGAGCTCGGGTCTGGGCATGGGCTCAGGCTTGGGCTTGGGAGTGGGATCGGGATGGGCCCGGGCTCGGTCTCGTGCTCGGGCTCGGGCTCGGGCTCGGGCTCGGGCTCGGGCTCGGGCTCGGGCTCAGGTTCAGGCTTAGAACCCACCCATCAGGATTGACATATATGTTACTTCCTTTAACTCTTCTTAATATTCCCTCGTACACATATCATCTATATTTAAATTGCATAATGCAATAACAGAGATAAGCACAATAAAAGATAAAACTGTCAAATGCAAATCGTTATTTTCAACGTCATGACATACCTTACATTCCAGTTTTCTTATCTCTAATGTTTATAAAATATATAATCAGTTTTCAAATTATATGAAATTACACACATAACATTACTTCTTTTATTTGTATTGACATAGAAATACCGACAAATCAATTGTCAGGGGCGACACTGAGTTGGAGATGGATAACGATGCATACACACTTCCACAGGCTAGAAGCACTGACAAGGCGGACAACGATGGCCATACCTACATGACCGTCACTGCGGGTACGGGGAACCGGGCAGAGGAGGTAACCGAGCCAGGGGTGATGTCTCATACATATCAAGACGTCTCTTCGACGGCGGAACCGAGTGATCCAAACGCGCTCTATCTGACGCCGGATGTGCCTCAATCACAAACAGGGAACGACGCCCACGCCTACGCGCGTCATGTTTATGCGACACAGCAGGAATAGAAAACCGCGCAACATTTGTATGAAGACGACGAGCAATAACATCATCCACATTTCCCTTCCACAAATATTCGTATATATGATGTTTACGAATATTTGTGGAAGGGAAATGTGGATAAGGTTTAAATGATCAATTTCAATTATTGAAAGCTGAGAACAGCTATTACAAATACTTCATGTAACAGCAAATGCGTATAAAAACATTTTATGTTGTCATGGTACATGTATATTGTAATAAAGAACATAAATAACACTGCGAATCGATACTTTTGATCGGCAAACAAATATACAAATGTAACTCTCACCTTTCCTGATCGTGTTGGTAAAGGAACAATTCAAACCGTCATGCGAACGTGGTGTTTCATTCAAGAATAATAAATGCAGTACTGTTGTATATGTTGTACGATTGTTAGCCTATTTTTTAATATAATGATTTCGATTACTTTATTTACTGTGTTATGAATCTCTATACTTCAGATTGCTGGCATTTAAATCCCGTAAAGTCTTTTTTTCATATCATTGTGACACAAACTTTACATCATAAGGG
>JBAMJV010008196.1:70000-83125 GCA_037951105.1 Echinarachnius parma
AGCCGTATAACTGCTCTGTGCCAGGCACGCCCTCCTTTGTTAATGATTTTGTTTACATGTAAACACACCGCAACAAAACACACTATATTTACCTGATTGTCTTTTATTTTAAGCATGGTAGTATGACAGCTCTTAGTTTTTAATGATATCACACAAGTTTTTGCCATGCTATGAAAATCACATGGACATAATTATGTCTACATTGGCCATCTACCCGCCCACTTAATTATTATCAAAACTTTACAAGTGCAAACACCTTTGATAAAAGCACGGTTGCAAATAAAACGATAGCATGCCGTATAGTTTAGTGAGCTTGCAGTAAATCAAAGTACAGAATGTTGGTATAGCGAAGAATGTCTAGGCGCCAAGAGTCACCCCTACACCCATGTGATGGCTATAGCGGACTACGGAAAGTGAAAACAGCCGAAAATTGTTGATTTTCGCGATAAATGTTGGTGAATTGTCACTTTCTGCATCATATCATTCTGTAAATCTTCCCATTACTACTAAATGAAAATACGGAATCATTATCACGTTTTCATGAACTTTGTGAAGGAAGATATATATTTGTATTTACTTGTGATATATGTTCCGTTAGTCCCGACTATGCAGATTTGAGGGAGTGAAAGCACATCGACTCTGAGTCTAAGATGTCCAACTGAATTGACATTTACTATGTAGACGTGGTGCATGTGGTGCATGAACTCATATCAAGAAGTGCATGACTTTAAAGGGATAGTTGAGTTCTGGTAAGGAGAGTACAGTTTTAGTGAAACTGAATTTTAGTAACCAAAACCTGCATCATTACATTACAAACTAATAGTTATAACTAGAAAGGAACACAAAATTACAAATGACGTAGTAAAGATCATGTTATCATTAAAAAAGAGCCGTTAAAACGTAAGAGGGCGCTCTCTAAACACTCATCGGTTTCAACCATTTTGAATAAAATATTGTGCATGTGATGCTTTGTTGAGATAGTGATTAGATAGAGAAATAACCAACAACTATTTAAATACCTATTTTGTAACTTTTTTGAAAAGAGGAAGCATTTTTTTGAATTTTTAACGGCTGGTTCAAAATTCTCTAATAAACCCGGGGCCCCGGGTTTATTACAAATTGTTATATTTATGGATATTTCAGCCGTTTCTGAACCGATTTTGATCAAACAAAGATGATTTTATTGTTGAAATATTATGCTCTTTCAAATTTTACACTCAGTTTTTCATTACCTCACAAACCAATTAAGTAGTCTAGCGCCCTCTCTACCAAAACTCAACGTTCCCTTTAAAAGTATGGGTTAGGGACAATGTAAGTAGTATCGGCCAACTAGGGTCACACCAAGGACTAAGGTGGGGGGGGGGGGGGGGGGAGGGGGGGGGGTTCAAACGTTTTTAAGGCAAATGTGTGTTAAGGTGTGTTAAGTGAAAAGGTACGTCTGTAATGCATTCTGAATTATTAATTCTGGTTTAGACAAGTCTATATAATTGATACCTAAACAAATAAGACTCTCACAGGAATCTATTAATTTGCCGGAACAACTGAAGAAGGGTTGACAACATGTGTACTTCTGTGATCTGATATGTCCACCGAGTGAAAATTCCACGGTCAGATAATGCAATATACATATACCATATCCACTCCAAAAAGGCCAAGAAAGCAAATTAACAATTTCAGTCTGAAAGGTAAAGACACTTAAATATGTTGTTCGCCCTTTCTAGGTGGTAATTGCTAAATTCCATGCATGGGGCTTTATTTGTATTAATGTAATATGACCGCGTAATGAGCGAAAACACAAATTCGTTGCACTAACTTTGTACACAGTTGAAAGTCTCACAGGGAGACTTCTGATCACCTCATTCACAATATATTTATAATGCAAGATAAAATGGGAAAACCCAAACCCGTTCAATGCTTCTATCGGTCATAATACTACAACGAGGCATGTGAGAACTGCAAGAGTTCTATTTACGGTTTGTGGATTTTGAAAAATATTACTAGATCACTTTAAACCTTATTTTGCTGTCTGACTCGAAAGGTAGAGAAATATTTCGCTACTTATAAATTGACTTATGAAACTGATCTTGTACATAAAGTTAGTTTATACACTTAAGTAGGCAGCTCATAAATCATGGACATAAACGGCGCTGTATATAAGTTTACATGCGCCTCATCAAAAATACAATACGTCAGCTCGGTTTGTACACGCGGACATGATGTATTGATAGCGGATCTCTATAGTGAGATATGTTATTATTAGGCTGTAGCGATCCAAAATTGAACATTTTCCACGCGATGTTCATTTTGGTTAGCAGTGAAACTTACCCTGTATAAAGGCTGCCTAACTTAGTAAAATGTTACGCTTACTAATTACAAATACGAGGATCGTGTAATAGCGAGCGGTGTCAGCCTATGTATCAGTATATCTTATATCCAGTGTATTGAGTGAGAAATTGAGTAAACCAAATATGTAACCTCTGGCATTCATAACGATCTAGTTAATTCACAATATTATACATGGTATATGAGCAGGAATCGTTATAAAGTGGAGAAACATATCGGAACCGTCGTTTGGATGCCACACAAGACCATATACTATTACCATAGCGCTAGTAGGAATTAGATATCTGATGGATCTTTCGGTGAATTTGATCTTCCTTTCTCTACTCATTAGTTCTGTGCAACCAGTTTTGATATGTAAGCATACAAATATAAACATGATGTTATTCTGTTTTGTTGTATAGGCCTACAATCATGCAGATCTAACATGCCCTCATGCTAGCCAATCATACACCACACGTTAAAATAATCTGGTATCTCTGTTGACATGTACACAGACTGGCAAGTGGTTGATCAAATGTGTATTTCTTAGATTTGATATGTGAAAATTCCATGATGGTAAATGAATGTCATATGACCAAGTAAATAGCGAATATGCAAGGTAGTATTTACTTAATAATTGCACTGACTTTGTACACAGTTCAGAATCTTATTCATATCTTTACAAACAGATAATTATTTAAAAAGAAATCCGATTATTAGTTCGTTTGTCAATTAGTGGTTCTTTGAAGCCTAAATGGAGATATTAACCTGTATTTTGTACTTTTATTCTACCTTTCAATTGTAGATGTGTATAAAACAATTAATATGTCGTTAATGTATTTACATTATTGTTTTCACATAATAAAACTAACCAATCATGTATCATTGGGGGGGGGGGGGGGGGGCTAGGGAGGGGGAGGGGGCTGCAGTCCTCCACAACTTGTCTGACTTAAAACAATACAATACATAAGCATTAAATAACAATTAATACACAAAAATGCAATGTGGTCAGCCCCCCCCCCCCCCCCCTGGAGTGAATCACAGCCGAATGTATATTTATATGCGCGACTTTGTACAGGAGTCAATGCAGACCGATGAGTAAATTTACTCCTCGACTTGTACAGGAGTCAATGTAGACCGAGGAGTAAATTTACTCCTCGACTTGTACAGGAGTCAATGTAGACCGAGGAGTAAATTTACTCCTCGACTTGTACAGGAGTCAATGTAGACCGAGGAGTAAATTTACTCCTCGATTTTGTACAGGAGTCAATGAAGACCGAGGAGTATAAATACTCCTTGCGGCCAGGAGTATTTATACGATATCGATCAGGAGTGAACCCCAAAGACCACTGACTATTATGTAAGGGCCAAGCTTACTATGACCGAGGAGGAGCTACGCTATGCCTTCCTTTCTATCACAATCCGTATCAGTAGGAACGCAACGCGTTGTGAATCGCTTGCATGAATGCAAGTCGTACGCATAAAATATTGCATATAATGCATATAATGAGCTACGACATGGCCCAGTTCCCCTTCTCCCTGTGTGCTCAGAATTAATTTTCCGACCATGAATTTGCCACAAATTGTAAGCTTAAACTATAAAGATTGTAATATGGTATTCAACTCGTACAAATTGATGTATTAAAATGTGTAAAAATAGGAATAAAAACTTGTGAAAAAAATAAGTTTGAAAAGTAATTTCTTTCGTTAAAAAACACTTTTCATTCTCCGTGTATCCAAAATATTAATTACTTACTATACTTTCTGTAAATGTTGTTTTTTCATCCGGTCAGGAACTAGCAAAATACTAGGCGATGCATACGAGACTTCGGCAGATAATTGACATGGTCGATTTGCGATCATTTCGAACCGGGGGATACCACGCCATCTCTTGCTCTGCGTCGATTCTCTATGTACTGCGCGATTATCACGTACAGCGTGCTCTGCATGCAGTTGGCCATGAACGAACACGCACCTGATTTTACTTTCGGGTGCGTAACCCCCGGAATAAACGGCTTTATATTGCCCCACATACGTATTATTGTGTATGTTGTTATCATCGAACATGACTTGAACAAGAACAAAGTGAAAATACAAATAATGTCTTCACTGGGATTGCAATAGTAACGTTCAATGCATTACAAAGGCTTCTCACGCATGTGAGCAATTAATAATATGTATTATACTTATACTCATAATTTATAGGTATAGTACTACATACTGCTGAGCATATGTTAATTCAGTTACAGAGTGGAATTTATATTTCAGTTACCTACAAAAATGTACAAAATCATTAGAAGGTGCTATATGGTTGTAAGTGAGGTATCATTTGAAATAGTAAGACATGTGCTAAATTATGAACTATATGTTGTGGCTATGTAATGTTATTTGCCACCCTATTACGTAACATCTTGTTTCAAAGAAATACATAAGACTTAGTTTTGTAATAGTGAACTTTCTTACAAAACCATTCCGGAAGATTGTTCTTTCCATTTTTTTTCTTCAGGATCAGAGGGGTAGATATTCATAATCATTTGGTGTAAATTTCAATTGTTAAAGCTCATTATTTGTTTTATATAATTTATATCATATATTTTTGAACCGGGGTTCAAATTACTCTGTTGTATGTCAGTGAAATTGGTTACTTGGAACTATAATCTCTAATTCTATTTTTGCCATACAGTTAATTGTCATAACCATCATCAACAACATCATTATCATTATCATCAACATCGTTACTGGCATCGTCATCATCACGATCAACATTGTCAACATCTTCATCTTCATCATTATCAAGTATCGGCATGCATCATCATCGTGCATCATCAACATCACCATCATTATCACCACCAACATCATCATCATCATCACCACCGTCATCGTAACGATAATCACGTCATCATCGACAGCATCATCGTCACGATCGACGCCATCGTCATGATTACCAACATCATCGTCACAATCATCATGTCATCATCATCATCATCACCACCGTCATCGTAACGATAATCACGTCATCATCCTCACGATCATCGACATCATCGACGTCATCGTCACAATCATCATGTCATCATCCATCGTCCTCCCCACCATCAATGATTCATCACTCATCAGTCATAGTGATCACTTCAAAATAACAATAAATCCTATTACCAGTATTCACAAAAAGAAATCAAAGGAATTGTGAATGATCATCTTCATTTTCATCGATTGAACTCTAAATTGAGCTACAGAGTTGTGCCATTGTTCTACTAGTCAGAACTTCAACAAAAAAAGAACACACCTTTTTCATATAGATTTACGTGTGAGGAAAACATCTCCTAGCTCGTCAAGAAGTTTGGCCATAAACTAGGTTTTTTCCTATGACATCTATACAAATGTTCTTGTGTCTGAAACTCTGAATATGTAATTCCCCACGCGTTTTAAAGGAATAGTTGTATACATGCATCAGTAAAAATCCACCATTGCATTTATACAAATTTATCAAGAAGTGAAATGATTGGAACTGGGTCTTTGAAAGAAAACAAGTTATATTTGATACGTTTTCTAAATTTTCCATTTGTTTTTAATGCTGTTACTCATAATGTGGGTTTACATGAGACTTTACTTAAACAGTATTGGTGACGAGCCTGACAAACATAATTCTGATCATTGGGTGTGAATGAAATATTGATTTGTTGTAGCTTTGTATCCCCTTCCAGTGGAATATTCAACGATGAATATTTGTTGTCACTTACCTAAACTACAGATTGTGCAGAACTACAAACGGAACAATGTGTTACAAATGCATTTATTTAAAAATTAGAAATAAAAGATGTTTCCTGCACAGAAAAATGGATTTTGGTATAGAAATACACTGCAAAGAAAATATTATTAAATTCATTTAAGTTCAATTTGTTTCAACCTCAGCCTCTTTGGTGCACAATAAATAGGTGGCTAAGAAACAGATTGGCATATCTTGTTGATGCATATTTCTCAGGTGTAATGAGTCTCTCAATTCTTTATGGAATTTCAATCTACAATTATGAACAATTTACAACTTCAACTAACCTTAAATTAGTGACTGACGAGCTTTCGTTCCCTAATTTAAGGTTAGTTGAAGCTGTAAATTTTTCATATGAATCCCTGTAACCGATGAAAGTTTTTTGTATTAAACTACAATCAGTCTGTTTCTGTAATTCCTGGGTATCCGTTCTTGATAATATTAAACGTGCACCTGTAAAGTGTCAGATATTGCCCTGGTGTGGTGTGGTTGTGGTGTGCAATGGTTGGGTGCACAGGGTGCCTGTGGTGGATGGATATTGGTAAACGTGGGTACTCTAGCAGTGGACGATTACTGGCACGAGTTCGATGTTGTGGATGATGCAGGTTGGCTGTATCAGGTGGCCATGTTGAATGATGGTCGAGGTGTACAAACTTCACTCTTCGGACCTGATTTTATGAAAAATAAATTTAAAAAATATTGTCAAGATTGTCTTTTTTTTAAGTTTAACCACATATTTGTATAACAATGTTTATGCATACCTTCTAATTAGAATAGATAAATGATAAATATCATAAAGATATTTCAAATTAAAATGCAATAAAATCATGTTTCATGTACTGAAAACAAATTTGAGAAGAGGCATGGCTGCAAGAAAATATTGGATCATTATTTTGTTTCACTGTGGACGTCAATCAAGATTTCTGTGACCCCAAGACTATTACAACATAATCATGAGAATTAGGAACAAAATCTACCTGCTTGGGCAACTAGTGATTTCCATAAACCTAAGGCTGTGATGGGCAATGGTTAGGTGCATCAGGTGGATGGTTATTTGCAAGTTGGAGTTGCGCTGGACGATCGCTGGCAAGAGTTGGATGTTGTGGTGGATGATGCAGGAGGTTGGCAGCATCAGGTGCTTGATGGGTGCAGGTCAGGCACATGGCGATTGGTTCCTTAGGATCAGCTAGCCACTTAGGGAATGTCAAACCAAAGCGATCTACATGTGTACATATATGTACCTCTGCAGACTTCTTTGCCCTTGGCCTTGATGCGCTGCGTATTCCCTTTCTGATATATGTATGCAAGTCATTCTTTCTATCCTTTACCAATAAGTTTGTTTTTTCCGGTGTAAACAGTTTTTTTGTACAGTTTCTTTGGCACTTTTCTTGTTACCGGTGCAGATAAAATATTATGTGAAGAACGTTTTATCAGGAAGAGTTCCAAATTGTATGCAAGGAAACAATTTCCTTTGGCTGTTGAATGAATCCCATCCAGCGAATAATAATAATAGTCCGAAGAAAAACTGCATATTGAAGAGTTCGCGAAAATGAAGCTGGTCTCTTTCCCAAATTCCAAATTATTTGTTCCTAGTAATGTGCAATACAGACACAGTCAGTTACTAGTTATTATAAGTATTGTCCACCATCTCTCATTCTCTGTCCATCATTTAACATTCATAAAGAAAAGGTGTGTACCGTAGCGCCAGGAAAAAATTCACATTGACTTCAGAAGACAAGTTCTGGTTCAAATTCTGAATAACATTGTCTGTCCTCCAAATCACGTACAGTAGAATCCCCAAAGGCAAAGATAATCTCTTCGGAAGATGAAAGTTGAAACAGATGACAGATGGCCAGGCCAGGTTCCAATCCAAGGAATCCCTGTTTAGATTAGAAAGGAAAAAAAGGTTACTATACTATTACTAAAATACTATTCTACTAACTAAAAATAGAATAAATAAATATTAAAAATGAAAATAAACTCACGATTTTATCTGTTCCAACAAGAATCGAGGAATACAAATTAGGTTCAGATCTACAACTTACCCTCATCTAAATGCTGAACAGTCGTTGATGATTAGTAATTGCAAATAGAACTACAAATACAAATTACAATGCATTCCGCTTCCACTCCCACACGAATTTGAGCATATGGGACTGAGCAAGTAAACGACCATCGCTGGTGACCTCTCGGGCTACGGAAGAATTCCCGGCTTTACCACGGTAACCATGGTTATTTCCCGCGGTTTCGAGTCAAGTTCCTCACAACTTCCGGTAAAACATCGCTAGTTAGTGAGATTTCAGCCGATTTCAGTTGCATTTTATTCACCGAAATCACACATGTATCCCACCATTTTTTACATTATACGGTCAACCAGATAATCAACGACTCATATTTTGCAAAATCTAGCTGAAACATTGTTTCATCCAGTCAGGAACTAGCAAAGAAGAAGACTATGTCCAAAACCTCTATCGTAAGGACGAAAAAAATCACTTTTTATTGATGACAAAAAACATATCAAAAATTAAACAAAATATGGCAAAATTGGTATCAAACGAAAGCTAATAATGTCAAGATTGACTTACCGAGACATATCGCCATATTGAGTATACATGTAGCCAAATAGAGAGGGCGACAAACGATGCTGTCAAATCGCTTTGTTGATCGCATCCACCGAGCGAGTTGCAAGCTCATGCGCCCTCTATCGGTAGACTTGAATACAAAATGCGTAGAGCCTCATTAACACACGCGTAGCGGCTATACTGGTATTGCGAAATGAACGTGGCGTCGTTTTACACGTACATGAATGCATGTCGTTAAGTGTATGCAAATATCTACGAAGTTGCCGCCAAATAATACACGCGAATTCCTATTGGTCGAATTATACGCTAACGATGTGACGTAATCGAATGTAACAATAGAAAATCCGTGAACACGGTGCACGTGCGTTGTGTGCGTGAGGAGGCGGGCGGGGGGGGGGGGGGATGTTAACAATGCAGGCGCGCCGGAAGCAGTTTTGGATTGGGGGGGCAAAACCCTAAGGGGGCTCACGATTTATGTGTTTAGGGGCTCATGCCCAACCACACTCACATCGTCGCCAACTTTGAGCTAGAGGTGCGAGTGAGACATTGCGAGGATAAAGCGACCAAGCCCGAGGGAGCAAAGTGACTGAGCGGAGTCCCCCCTCCCTCGGTAGGGAGCGTTTGCATTGTTTGACTTGAAATTGTGCAATCTAGTGCATAAAAATATGATCAAACAACATTGCTTACATCCAAAAATTAGTTCCGAGGGAGCGAAGCGACCGAGGGCTGGATCAGAGCCAGAGGGGAGGGTTTGGGAGGGGGTATCCCCCTCCCACGGGGAAGATTTGGCATTTATGTACTTGAAATGGTGCAATCTGGTGCATAAAAACATAAACCATTTGCCACATTATGTATGATCTAACAACATAGCTAACAGCACAAAATGAGTCCCGAGGGAGCGAAGCGACCGAGGGCTGGGGCAGAGCCAGATGGGGAGGGTTTGGGAGGGGGTATCCCCCTCCCACGGGGAAGATTTGGCATTTATATACTTGAAATGGTGCAATCTGGTGCATAAAAAGAAAAACCATATGCCGCATTGTGTATGATCCAACAACATATTAGCTTACAGCCAAAAATGAGTCCCGAGGGAGCGAAGCGACCGAGGGCTGGGGCAGAGCCAGAGGGGGAAGATTTTGCATTTATATACTTAAAATGGTGCAATTTGGTGCAGGTCACACAGACAGCCAGAGCAATAACAGCCTACACAGGAACTACGTGGACCGGTACAGAAAAATCCACCCAGAAGTACCATACGCAAGTTACACAACAAACTGAGATAATTTGTTTGCGCGCGAAGCGCGCAGTGAAAACGTTTAATGGATGTATAACTTAGTTTTTAAACGTTAGAATTAACAAGTATTGGCTGATACATTCCCTGTTTTCTTTTCCTTTTCCTTTCTTTCTTTCTTTTCTTTTTTTTTTTTTTTTTTAGAGGGGGGGGGGGGCTTTTTTGGGGGGCAAAAACGCGTTTTGCCCCCCACTTTTTGGATTGGGGGGCGGCCGCCCCCCTGCCCCCCACTTCCGGCGCCTATGTAACAATGTTTATCACGGCCGTAAAGACTTACGTAATACTTATTCATTTTCAAAAGCCTCGAATTTATAACGGGGGAGGGGCGAATTTGAGCAAACAAGTTGGAAACAAAATGGACTATTTTTGAAGCCGAAAAAACAAAGAAATATATGAGGTGTGGCCCCCAATAATAATGCATCCCCCCCCCCCCCCCCCCCCCATTGGCCCGACCACACCATGTCACTGGGTGAGGAAATAATAATGAATCGAGTAAATGATGTTGGTATGATCTTAGTATTAATTTAGAAAATCATTACGCAATCACACAGCCTCCTGTGAATTCCGCTGGCAAAACAGAATGATAATACCATGATTTTTAAATCTAAAGCTATAAGTGCTAACTCACTTACAATCAACAGAAGAGGCAAACGGAATGAAGAAAATGCAATTTTGAAAAACAGTTTTATGCCTACGGCTTAATTTCGCGAATTTGATTAAACCGTTTATCAATACGAATGAAAAGTTAAAGAAGTTGGCCAATAAACGCATGCATCATCATCATCTTCATGATTATCATAATCACCAGCATCTTATCATCATCTTATCATCATAATATCCAACAATGGTATCCATATTGCCATCATAATCATCATCATCAACATCATCATCATAATTTATCATCATCATAATTAATCATCATCATTATATTTATGATCATCATTATAAACAGTCATCAATGTCATCCCCATCATTATCATCATCTTTATCATCATTATACCGAATAGACTCAAAAGTTATGATGAAAGTGGATTTTATTAATCAAAACCAGTACTTCTTAATTATTTTGTCGTAATAATTACAACTCCATCGCGTGCCCAAAACGTATAACAACTTACAAACGGTTAAGTAAAAACACAATATTTTTTTGTAAAAAAACATGCGTTAAATCCAGGGCATTCTCTAAAACATTTTGGATTAAACCATTTCTTGTAAAATATAGTGAAAATTGTATTTTTGTCAAATAGTGAAGTAATAGAGAGATCATCAACAACTACATGTATATTATGCTTGAGAATGTGTGCCATTTTATATCAAAACACGGTGTAATATTTCATGTAAATGATGATTAGATATACATAATTATTCTCGAAAAAAGTTAATTATCCAGTTTAGTTGATATCTTCACACATTTTCTTACATCATTATATGGTGATGCTCGATATTTATTCCAATTAGATATTTGTTTAGAAACATCAAAATGTTACTTAACCGATTTGTATTTATCTGGTTTTTAAAGTAACTCTTAACTGTTACATCCTGTTGACAATGAGCATGCTGAATTTATTACTTTTTTAGATAGCGAATACATTTCTGACAAAAATATATTACGCCTTATCGTTGCATGCCACATTTCTACCGATTATACCTTCTTCACGTCAATACTTGTTTTTGATGTCATAGTATGATTATATTATTGATGAATCCATTCTGATGTTGTGCAATAATGTTGTAAGGATTATGCAAACAAAACGCCCCCCGATAAAAAAAAAATAATACTATTGCTCATTCAGATGGGAATTAGTGCGTGCATGGCCATGTACACCAGTCTTGTATAATACGCATTGAATCATCATCATCTTCATCATCATCATCATCATCACCATCATCATCTTAATCTTACATTATTATATAGATAGTGAGGCTCGATATTAATACCAATTGGATATTTTTTAGGAACATCCAAATGTTAGTTAACCGATTTTATTTATCTCTTAGTGGGTTGTGGATAAAGTCTATGGGGATTTCATAAACTCGTATGGAGAACGGGCTTTACTTCCCTTTGCCTAGCTCTTTTGTCAGTGGGGGCAATTTTCCCACGATTATGAATGGATTATGGAACAAAAGAGTCAAGTCCATTTTGTTCATGACCAGCTATAAACTACTGAAATGTATAACCATTGTGTGGTCTGCTAAGCCGCCCAAGCCAGCACACTGGCCATGACTTTGTATAGAATTACATTTGAGAATGTGTTGATTGGGGCCGGGGATGTCTTGTAGTTTTGGGAACCCCCCCCCCCCCCCCCATGCACTAACAAATGAAATGGACGCTCTTATTACCAATCATGTGAAATAATATGTTAATACTAATACAGTAATACAAGATGATAACAAATTGTCCTGGAAACCAGCTACTATTAATATATTTGGTAAATTATCAAACTCATCTACTGTAAATTAAAATCGCCGTGAATTGAAAACCATCGGGCGCATGCTTGCTAAATCCTACATTCCTGGCAAATTTGGCGTACCTGTCATGCCTGTGTCGATGCATACATAATGTGGTGATGGCGATAACCGAGGCGACGACGATGATGATGATGATGATGATGATGATGATGAAGATGATGATGATGGTGATGATGCTCGATGATAACGGCGATGATGATAACAATAATAATAATAATAATTCTTGATGACAAAGGTGACGATGCAACCAAGTCGACGACGGCGGTGATGATGATGATAATGATGATGATGATGATGATGATGATGAAGATGATGATGGTGATGATGCTCGATGATAACGGCGATGATGATAACAATAATAATAATAATGCTTCTTGATGACAAAGGTGACGATGCAACCAAGTCGACGACGGCGGTGATGATGATGATGATGCTGATGATGAAAATGATGATGAAGAAAATGATGATGATAGTAAATATGACGATACAGGTGATGATGACATACTGATCAGATGATGCTGATTATGATGAGGGTGATGACATTGTTTATTGTTAATTGATAACGATGATGATGACGATGATGATAACAATAATAATAATAATACTAATAATAATACTAATGATAATCATAATAATAATAATTCTTCATGACAAAGGTGACGATGCATACATAACGTGGTGATGGTGTTGACCAAGTCGAC